>JANHGB010042563.1:25806-51641 GCA_026283785.1 Coracopsis vasa
GTTTTTTTTTTTAGCTGTGCACACTAGAGTTTTCCTTTGGGTTCCAGTGGCTTTTCCAATGGAGACCTTGGAAATCAGACCACTGATTTATGGACCTCACTGCAACTTGCCACATCTGATGTTAAGGATATATATTTGAAATCTTTGGATTACATTAGTTTTGTTAGTGTTCATTCTAGGCATAGTTTGGTTTCTAGAGTTAAGAGAGATTTTCTTTTAGAGTCAGGCTCAAAACAAACTGTCTCCAGAAAATGCCTGAGTTGAAAATGTCTGGAGTTAAGAAATGTGCTTGGTTTAGTTTTATATTCTTCACTAGGCATCTCTTTTTGGTCATCACTGGGGCCCAGTTGCTAAGCTTTGGTTTGAACTATTTAAGCTGTTCCCTTATTCTTGTTTTCTTGTGTACTGGTGATGCTTTCCAGCCAAAGAGTTGCTGGGCAAGAAGGAAAGGAACATAATAAGAACTATCTTTCTATTTTTAAGCTCCAAAATCCTTTTGAACAGCTGTATACCGGAAATCAGCCTGGTAGACTCCGTTACACCTGGCAAGAATAATCTCTCTGTCCCAGAAGTCCTCCCTTTTAAAGGAGGTATGTATAAATCTGCTTTATGCTTTCCCATTTAATTTAAAATACTGATACAATCCCACACATGCCCAACAGCAGAGAATTTAGAAAATTTGAGGTGTTGTAAAATTATGGGAGACTTATTTACACTTAATCATAGGCTAATGGAGAAGTGTGGGAACTCTATGTGAAGTGTATGGACATTTTCCCAATAGAAAGCTGTTGCAAGTACATTGGGCACCTGCTCCCCAGCACAGCAGTCCATCCGGGGTTTGCATAAGTGTATCTAAGATTAGGTTGTAGTTCATTTCTACAGCAGTAAAGTTATGCCTACCTAAGCTGTGTTCAGTGCCTACTATTTATCCTATGTGGAGCAAGATAACAAGAGGCTATGATATCTGTGCCTACTCTCTTGATCTTAAGTGATTATTTCTCCCACTTTGTGGGAGGCTACTAATATAAATATGGTTAAATATAGTTTTCCCCCTTTTTTCTTATTGTTCCACAGAAGCTTGAATTCTATCTGCCCCATTTAGTATTAGCTATCTTGCAGAGCTGGGTACAATGTATAACAGGTCTTTTTTTTTTTCTTTTTTTTTTTTTTGAGAATGAGACTCCCTTCCCCCCTTCTATTTGTGGACTGCTGGTGAACAGATCACTGTTTTCTCTAAGTTATTCAGTATGAGAGTAATTAGGGACATTGAAGCGTGACGTTTAAGGGGAAAATGGAAAAGGAAAGATGCTTCTCTGGCTGTATATAGTTTTTTAGGGATGGTATTTACTGAGCACTGAGATTCAACATTGAAGCTGTTTGCATTGGATTCTCTGACTTCAAGGCTTTGTTCCTCCTATTTGAATGGTAAGCAATTGGGAATCAGCGTAGTAGAGCTTTTGTCAAAAATAATTGCTCTCTACGTTAAATCTGAAATGTTCTCTTACAATTGAATTCTGGAGTAAAAGTTTAAGCCCAGACGTGAATTTGTGAGAACTGGGTGATGTGAATTCTAAAGGTTTGTGAATTCTAAAGGTTTATGGATATATCTCAAGAAACATACATAAATGTATGCTGAAAAGTGTGTAGAACATTTTTTTTCAGGCTATTCCCCAGTTTATTCATTAAATAATTGTTTCTACAGTTTTCAGTTGAAGAGGAAATAAATCAGAAAACTAATCAGGAGTCAGTCTGCTATTAGTAGTATCAGTAATTAGAATTGCCAAATCTATTTGAGAAGAGGCATGGAGCTGAGAGAGGCAGTCTGCTGCCTCCAAAACCCTTACCTCCTTTCCCAAGTGCGGACTTAAACTCAGAGTTTCAGCATAGGCTGCTTTTAAAAACCATTTTCAAAACTATCTGGGGGAGGCGGGGGCAGAGTGTGAGACCTCAGCACATATGGATATGCTGCCTTTTGGACGGCCTTAGGACACCTGAGTGCCCGTGTGCTGTGAGCCAAGGGGAAACAGGACCTGCAGGGTACCAGAACCTCTCTATAAAGAAGCACCTGGATGTCACTCAGCGTATCCAACATCCTATGGGATGACATTAACAGAAATTGTATAGAATCACAGCAGTGCTGTGGTTGGAAGGTTCCTCTGGAGATCGTCCAGTCCAAATGCCCTGCTCAAAGCAGGGACAACTAGGGCAGGTTGTCTACAGCAGTGTCCAGCTGGTTTTAATCATCTCCTGTAACAAGACTCCACAACCTCTCTTTGCACCTGTTTCAGTCCTTGGTCATCATCACAGTAAAAAAGTTTTCTCCTGTATTTTGAGGTATTTGGATAGCAGGGCAGCCTGGAATATAAATCCTGCTATGTCTAACTTGAGTACTGTGGTCACCAGCCATGGTTTAGACACCTCCAGGTGCTTCTTTGCATTTGAATGGGCATGAGAGTGGGAAGTGCAGAAAGCTCTGCGCAGGGCTGGGAGCAATGTGCCAATGACAAGAGAGGTCCCAAATCAGTGTCCCTGTAGTTGCTAAAATTGCAGCATATTAAATTAAATTCCCAATGGTCACATTCACATGATGCGCAAGATGATGTGACTTGAATTTAACTGATGCTCAGATTTTCTCGTGTCCCACTAGGGCATGTGATGGTTCCCAGTACATGCTGTTACATTTAGAAATAGGTACCACTTGTCCTATGTGGCACACTGTTTTGGGGGGCAAGGAATCATACTTGTCACTTCCCTGCCTCTACCAAGAAGGCAGGAGCTGGGAAATCTCACCCAACCTCTATCCAAGGGGAAGAACACCAGCATCTTATACACAATTTCTGAAATTTCCTAGTGGCATAAATGTGCATGAGCAATTCACAAAGCAGGTAGGAATCAAGTATGCTACAGGTAGGCACCCTAGGCAAGAAGACACTGATGGGGGTTTTTGCAAGGAAATAGGAAAAAGCAGGCTGAGAAAGTTGAGGCTGTTCAGCCTGGAGAAGAGAAGGCTGCATGGAGACCTCATAGCAGCCTTCCAGTACCTGAAGGGGGCCTGTAAGGATGCTGGGGAGGGACTCTTCACCATTAGGGGCTGTAGTGATAGGACAAGGGGTAATGGGTTCAAACTTAAACAGGGGAAGTTTAGATTGGATATAAGGAAGAAACTCTTTACTGTGCGGGTGGTGAGGCGCTTGAATGGGTTGCGCAGGGAAGTTGTGAGTGCTTCATCCCAGGTGATGTTCAAGGCTGGATTGGACAGAGCCTTGGGTGACATGATTTAGTGTGAGGTGTCCCTGCCCATGGCAGGGGGTTGGAACTAGGTGCTCTTAAGGTCCTTTCCAACCCTAACTATTCTATGATTCTACGATGTCTCATGCTTAGCCATGCTGAGCCCTTTCAGGTGAGGAGCACACTGGGAGAAAATGAGTGGCAAGAGGGATGTGTGCTCAGCGCCCTGGGAGGCAGTGGTCTTTCCAGCATTTGGGGAAGCCTTGTCCAGAGCTGTGGATGGCCTTCTGCAGACCTTGGCCTTGCTCATCCTTTTTGTTTTCCCCTAGCTTGCTCTGCTGGGAGTACCAGTTGCAGCACACTGTGGAGATGCTCCAGGAGAAGGATACCACATGCATCATCTTCGTGGAGCTGGTGAAGGACAATACCTCCTAAGTCACCATTTTGTGCCACTTCTGCAAGCATGCCTGCTTCCACCCTGGTTGCATCCAGATAGGAGGTCCTTCCCCCTGCAGCCATGTCCTGCTCACAGTTTTATACTCTTCTGCAGGGACAAGGTCTCCAGGTGGGGATGAGCCTTTTGGCCTGACCACAGTGCAAGGAGATATTTCTTTCTGAGATAATGCACAGAAATATCCTTATGCTTGGCTTGTAGGTTCCTTTATCCTTCTCACCACTTCTAAAGGAGAGGGGAATGTCCCAAGAGCTCCCTTGAGCCCTTGGTCCCTTGAGCTCCTATTGTCATAGCCTTGATGGCACTTCCAGGTCTTACTGCCCCTGACTGGCACTGGAGGCCTCCTGATGCAAGCAGCCATAACAGTAGCCTGGATAGAAAGGGAAAATTACTGAATGGAAGAAATGGATATATTCATCATCCCTATCTCTAATCACTGATCATTTTAGAATGATCTTCCTCCATCCTAACTGTATTTAAAAAAAATATCTTTCAGGTTGATGCTGTTTCTTTAAAAATCCACATAGAAACCAGCAGACATGTTTAGTGTAGCTCATTTGGCTGCATCTTCTCAGACTTCGTAACTTAATTTTTTCCTCTTGAAGCTTGATGAGAAAGTCTTCTAAGATCAGCTTTATGTGTCAAACATTGCCCTTACTGATTTGCTTTTTCCTTGTGAGATAAACTACAATTTTTAGTTTGCAAAAACAAAACTCAGAATACACTCTTTCATGACTTCACCAGTGTCCTTATTTTATGGAATTATGACAGCAAATGTGTAATATTAACTACAGCCATAGGAGGTGTTGTCCTGTATAATCTACATGTCCCACGTAATCTTCATAACCAGCCTCCATCAGAACAGAGTTGAAAAGTATGAATAAGATACCATTTGAACTTAAAAACCACAGATGGCATGTTACGTTTTTAAACTTTCAAACTTCGAAACTTTTTGCCTGGCCTTAGCTTACATGCTGATGACTCTGACAAGCTTGGTGTTCATGCAGTTATCAAAATACATTTTGTGATTTAATGAGAAATTAATGCACCAGTCTTCAAATAACCACTTATCTCAGAAAACTGAAAACTGTTTAGGTAGAGGCTTTCCAAACAGTACTTTAATTCTAATTAGAGCTAGTCAGAAGCTATGAAGTAAAGAAAGAAATCCTGCATCACTGAAGACTAGCTGTTTAGTAACTAAACTGTGTATCAAGCAGAACAAATTTGTTAAGGTAGTCTCAATAGGGAGCTAATTAGTACAATAACCGTTAGCCTTGTTTTCTAATAATAGCATTATCAAATATTCCATCCTTCTCTAGTAGTTTTCATGAGCTGGCAGGGAAAAAGTACATTTTATTTTCCAGCAATATTGCAAACTTGCTGACTCACCTCCTTTCATAATTATTACAGTGTTTATTTCTGTACCAAGGGGCACTGCAAATACTCTGACAGATTTTAAAATGTAAATGTGAAACTTCTGGTGCACATTAAAAAAAATAAAAATAGATGAGACACATATATAAGAAAAGATCAGGAGCTGAGGGATTATTTTGTGGAGATATAAAACCAAACAGTGTGGATATGATTATGCTGTATTTATGCAGCCAACTTTTTTCAGCTGTGCTCTCCGTCTCAGCATGGGGTTTTTGCTCTCATGGCTTTGCAGAGGATTGTATAAAAGAGCTTAGTCAATGCAAAGAAGATGTGACAGCTCCCCTGATCAAGAGAGGTTATCCTTTGCAGCAGATGTTGCAGAGGAGAGCAGGTAACTATCTTCTGGAGACCTACAAGGACTGACTGCAACTCTTGATGTAGCTGCTGAGATAAGGGCTGGAGATGGTTGCAGTAAGTCATGGATGAGGCTGTGGCCTGCAGCACTGCTGAGATTACAGGTGACACTGTGCTGCTAGCTTACTTCTAGTGGTTACTATGGTATTGCTGGCTTTGAGCACCTAAGTTATGCCTACCATCTTTGTCTGACAAACTGCACACTTTGTTTTTTCTCTCTTTGCTGCCATTATCTGGGATTTGGGAATGTACAATGTTGAGCCATAACCATGTAGTTGCATTCGTAAAGAAACTGCAGTTATGCACCATTTTGGCACATGGAAACTTGAGCTCTTAGTACTTCTCTTAGCATCCCTTCTCTGTGAAACATTTCACAATGTATTCTGGGAGAACGTCTGTCCATTCCCGGCCCAAGTGCAGGACTGCTTTTAACCCACCAGCTTGGTAAACTAAAGCACTTCTGGCATAGTGTTCTCCATGTGAAAGCTCAGAGATTTTCTCCCAGACAGAAGAGAGGCAGAGAGCCAACTCAAGATTTGTATCAGTTGCTGGTGACCATATAACTCTTATTTTGAGAAAGGCAAGTGAATGCAAATGAAAGGAGACAAATAGCTTGTTGTCTTGAGGAGGTGATAACATGCCTCTGGGGAGATTGTGCAGGCTGTATGCAGAGATGTTGGGTTACGATGGCTGGTGCAGATGTTGGTAAGTGTACTGATTTGACTGTCCAAAACAAGGTTGGAAACACTGAATGGTGGAGCTAAGCAGACCATCAGAATGAAAATCAGATATGAAGAATGTACAGATATATAGGTCAGTGAGGTAAATCAGGCCTGTCCAGATGTAGGTGGCTATTTCTCCCTTAAACTTGGTGATAATAGTTACACTCACCCGCTCTTTCTCATTTCTCTGCTTTTTTGTTCTGAATCACTTTCTCTGGTATTCACTATACTATAGCAAAGTGCAGAATAACATACTCTTGGCTGAATTCAAAAGTATTGATGTGGAAAAGTATTGTCAGAAATGACAGTTAGACCTGGATAGATGAAAAACATCAGCTATTTTAGAAACACTGCCAGTATTTTCTGTTAGTTGCCAGGAATTGGGGTGACATATAGAGCAGACAGCTCAGTCCAGCCAGGGGGTTCATGGCAACTACAGCTCTGTATCTCTGGTGATTAGTTCCTCCTCTAAATTTCAGAAAATAACAGCAGAAGGATTACTTGTTTAGAGCAAACAAGGCAGCCAAGAGCAGAGCCAACTGTGCTGATGTCCCAGTCTTTCCCTAGTGATCCATTAGTCCAGCTACTGATGAATAACAAAACACAGCCGAACATGAATCGTGAAGCTTTCCTACCTTCTATTCTGGGAAATAGTGGCCAGGATTCCCCCAAACCATTTTTCTTTAAACAAAATATAATTAAAATTTAAATTGTAGAGCTTAAAATGAGAATTTTATGCATATTCTGTGAGAAAGAAGAAAGCAAGGATAGTTCAAAATGTGATAGCAAAATTAAATTAATTTCTCAAAAGTATCTGAAAGGATCAAAAGGCTAATTCTCATTTGCACAATGTATACATTTATGTACTTTATTCCAGATGGGGACTGTGTATTTAGGTTTCTATATAAATCTGCAAATCTGGGATATAGCTAATTGCTAATTTAACTTTCATTTAAAGAGAGTATGATTAACGTTAATCGGGAATTTTTGAACAGAAGGTTTTTCTATCAGAAATGTTGTGTTTGTAAAACCCAGACTTTTTGTGGAAGCATGCCCATGTCGGTGAGCTCTTGTTTAGGCAAAAGACTAGCAAAATAAAACAATTAATTTGCATCTTATTTTGATGTTTACATAACAGGATGCTTTGACTTTGCTTTGAAACAGCTATTTTCTGTTTTGAGAAGTTTTGTTTTACTTAAAAAGCTGAAAGGATTTTAAATGAGGTAATAACATTTTAAGTAGTTTAAAATAAAATCTTAGTTAAAAACAAAATTTCACTTGGAATATCACTGCTCATGGGTTTTTACATTTTCTGTTCACTCTCTGAACTGTAGAAAGCTCTCAGATTCATTTTATTCTCTGTAAAAACAGAAAGTCCAGTTCTCTTCAATCAATATGGGACTATCCTCTTCTGAAAAATTTACTCAAACTTGTAGTTTTTCTTGTGCTGGATTGCCAGTAAGTGATGAGAGCTTTAGTTTTCTCGGCTTGGTATTCTGAATGTATTTTTTAGTGTGCTTGGAGTTGTATCTAGAAGCTCTTAGTAATTTTTAGAAGTACGTGATTTTATCATTTCTGTTTTCCTGCTAGTGCTTTGTTTTACTGCAACAGAACATAGCTGCAGTTTAAGAGAGATATTAAAGCAAAACGCTGTCTGAAGTTTGAGAAAATTCCTTCCCTTTTCCCCTCTAATCCTCATGCTTCAGTTCTCCAGGCATGTGATCCAGATGGTTCTCTTCAGATGCAAGCATGAGCTCAAATTCTAAGCTGACAAAGAAAATTAATTATAATCAATAGGAAAAAAAAATCCTAACAGAGTTTATCTGAGGAAAAAAAAAAAGATGTAGTGACAAGAAAAATAAACCAGTAAGAATTGTATTTCATAGGGGGAGTTATCTATGGGGATATGAAAACAAAATAATTGAGTTGTGATAAACACATTGGGTTTTTATGCTGATGAAAATATTTTTATTTATGGACATTACAGAATAAAACTACTTCAGAATCTAGCATGGTTATTTTCCCTGGTAATTGAATTTTGTACCATTTTTTTCACTTCAGCTAGTATTAAGATTTTATAAAGTTCATTGGCAATGAGAAAATTATAGCTTTTATCTATCTTTCATTTCTTGAATGCAAGATACTTTCATTGAAATTAATGAAAGTATAAGACCACTACCTTAGTAAATGATTGCAAAAAAGGCAATGTTGTTGCATGCTGTAGGTTGCACTGAATATTGGTGTTTACATCCCATCTTTTAATGCCATAATTTAGTACAATTTCTAATGAAGAGATAACGCATTCAGCTTTGGAAACAAACAGTGGAAGGATTACTGCTTTATTCTTCCATTTGCTGTGGTTAGCATTAAGGTGTGTATGGCTGCTGTGAAAGGGAATCATTTGTCTATGGTACTGTAATGTTGAACGTTCAGGGGTTTCAGCTGAAGTGAAAATTGGTGAAATGGCAAGCAAAATGGAAGTAGGATGTCAGATGTGTAAAAATGGCCAGACTGGCTTGAGTAGTTTGATAAACTGATGCAGACAAAGAGCATGAATATAAAAATTCTCATAAAACCAGGAGTGGATTTACTTAGGAGTGTTACTGTTGCACACACAAGTGATCAACTTAGGCCCATCCTTAAATCAAGCATATAAACCTTCCTATAACAGTGGTGTCCCAACAGCTCGGTTCAGATCCAGCACAGCATAAGCTACACTAGATGTGGGCTGATTCCTATATAGCCGTATCAAATATCTCCTATTTCTCTGCTCCTCAGTGCTCTTGAAAAGAAGCGCGAAGGCAGACGAAGCAACAAACACAAGCTGGATCTTTGCATTGTTGCGTGGGTGCACTTGCTTTAGTGTGCTCTTGGACCTGGAGTTGTGAGGGAGCAAGTTGAAGAAACAGGCTTCAGGAAGGCTTTGGAAACCACCACCTGAGAGATGGCATGCCTGATTTTAGAAACCCCAGCTGACCTCAATCACTCCATGCAGAGCCTCCCCACACTGTCCTTCCCAGCACTTTTGATTTTAAGAATGGGGTGTGGAAGTCTGCATAAAGTCCTTGGGACTTCCTCTGGTTCTGCCTCATACAAAGGGATCTGAGCCTACTGTGGAAACAGCAAACGTGTATCTGCAAAGCAGTGAAGCAGTGTGCCTGAATTAAGGTCCACTCACCTAAACTGCTTCATGTCCAGGGTAATGTGCTGCTTAAAAATGATACCATCCCTCCTCACTCTGTGAGGGGCATTGGAAGCTTTCACAGCTTTACTAATAGAAGTAGATGGTGAGAGCACTTCCTATGTTACTTCAGGCAAACATAATAATTTCAGCTGTACCATTCTGACTTGCACAGCTTAAGGGTAGCACATCATGTCCACTTTTCAAACAGAGCTGAGGAGATAACATCAGCAAGGGCACACCATGTCCCCTTTTCAGAGCTAAGGGGATAATGTTAGTGAAGGCAGGAAAGGTTTAATCCGTCTTGGCTAGGTCTGGGTGAGGATGTATGGCCATGCAATGAAATCAGAAACAATAAGAAAAATGAGAGCCTGAGCTACATCAGCTGATGTAGTAAGGGTGGTTTGGTTGTTCTGATAGAAAGCACTCCTTGATTGTTCAGCTTATTTGATCTTCATATTTATTGTTCTGGGAAATTTTAAACACACTAAATTAGACATATATGATGTTAATAACAAGAGTAATAATTATGTAAATAACAGTTTTGTAAATGATGTTATATAAAATGAGAGGTTTTAACCTTTCTCTTAGAATAGAATAAGACATTATCATTTTTACATGCAACTCTATGTATATTATGCATTCTGTATAATGGCTGTTAAGGGTGAGTTTTTCAAAGCCATTTAGGAGGCATTAATTTTGATGAGTGTGTAGCTCTTGCCCTAGATAGCTGTTCAAATCTGCCAGGCTCCTTTTAGATGCTATAGACTATGTGAAAATCAATGATGCTTTGGTGATCAATGGGGATTTTTCTTCCTTTAGTAAACTGGGTGCACACCCTGGATGTTGGGGTTGATATCAGAATTATTTAACTTTTTCTCTGCCATTCTTTTAAATATTTGCTTTTCACTTCATAATATATCTATGATATTACCATTTCTGGGTGGTCTGACTGCTCATGACTATTGACATAAAGATTCATGCCAAAAGTACCTCTGCAGCAATTTTTATAAGTGTTTTCCTTTCCCAAGTGTTTTTTTCTTCCAAGGAATTGTGAATGTCCATGGATAATGTTAAAAAGGTTCAGAACAGAAACAATGCCAGATAATAAGCTTAATTTTCTCTTTACAAAATAATTAATCAAATAACATAACTTGTTAATTGTCCTTCAGTTGTTTAACATAATTACATAAATCAAATCAGCATAATCAGCATCAGGTTTCTTTTTCCGAAGTTTGTCAGAATATTTTCAGGCATTCATTTCAATAAGTACTATTCAACAGTAAATGCTTATATCCTAGAAAAGAAAAAGAAAGTATGCTTTCAGAATTCCCATACCCATTCTTAAATCCTGCTTGTTTGCACATACATGTTACTGTTTATTCTGTGAATGGCTTTCACAAAAGATTAAGATATTCCTCTAACAATACCTAATCAACTTTTTCAAATACATAAAATTGTCTCTGTTCTCTGCTAGTTCCACTAACATAACGGAGTGATTTTCCATGTAATGACAGAGCTTCCACTTCTAGACTGGAAGTTTCATGAAAGCGTAAATACCTCTGGATGACTCAAAAAGAATGGGCATGCAAAACCTTAGCACATGTCAGAACTAATGAATTTACCAAAGCATTTATCTATTTATGTTCTTCTTTTCACAGGATTTTCATGTATTTTGGATTCCCTATGCTTGCGTCGTGAGTTGTAGCAAAAATACCTTCTGTAGCTAATTGCTGGTTTATATTAGGCTTGTAGCATTACCTGGCAACTTCTTAAATATTAGTGAGGATTTGGACAAATTGGTTAGTGCACTAATCAGGTGGAAATTGGAGGCCTTAGCAATTAATACTTCTGCCATAAAGTGTTTGGATGTTACTAATTTAGAAGAGTCTCAGAGTCTCTTATATACAGTCTTTCAATTAGAGGGTTACTGCCTTTGCAAAGAACAGAAAGAAACTTAGGGACATGCAGTTGTATGCACAATTGAATAAACATGTTATTTACGTTGTGTACAAAATGAAATTCTGTCTTTGGAGGCTGAATGTGGTAGTCTTCCAAATCTTCCAAGTTTTAAGGTGTTACAGTAGACACAATGTAACAGACTTTCTTTGAAATATTGTTTTCTTCCATTAAAATTTTATTTAGAGTTAAAGCATATTTTATAGCTAAGATACTCTATAGCTATAATTTGTTGATCGTAGTTGCTCTTCTGATACAAAGCTTGCATATATTATAGCTAGAGGTCAAACATCAGAATGGTTTATCAAAACTCTGCACAGTTTGAGAGTTTTCTTTTTCCTGCCCCTCTTTTTCAGCCTGATAAAGCAGTGATGGCAATCATATTCAAATGCTATGTGCAGACTGATCACTCTTGTGCTGTCTGTGTGAAAGGCATAGACCTTCTCTTTCCCCTTTCTGCTACATGTCAGGTTGTTCCCCTTGCTGATCCAGGATCTCTAGCCAGTGCCCCCAGTGGCAGATGCGCCTGATGCCAAATGCATCTGATGGCTGGCTCCTTGCACCCTCTCTCCAGAGAGCCCCTCCAGAAGGCTCCTGCTCCAGCAAAAGCCTACAGTCACAGCCCTATGGTAGCCACAGGAATAATATCAGGACAAATCTTTAAAACAGGCTGCAAATGTTATGCTGCTGGAGACTGTATAGGTGCTTGTGAAAATGTGTGAGCTAATTTTCCTTTAGAGTGTAAACTTTTGGGTCATAGATTTCTTTTTTCTGTCCGCTTATAGAAAAGCCTATAAGGATCCTATTGCAACTACTGCCTAGCTTTAGAAGCTGCTGTAATGCAAACAGTTATAATAATATCTGCCTGCAATAAAAGGCTTGATGAAAATGTTTTTTCATCATGTATGTTGCAGGAATAGTTTTGTCTCTATACAGAATTGCTCACTAGGTGTCCTCACAGGATCAGAACTCACTGAATAATTTTATAATCAAGTTTGGAGATGGTTCTAGTTGCCCGTTCCTGAATGATTGTGAGCTATAAAGGGAAACTAATGATGTATATCTGTCTCTGTCTCAACTGGGAGATCAAGATGGACAGATGGAGATGGCCAACTTTATGTCCATTTTTAAACTTCAGGTTTAAAAATGTTACAGTTTTTGCTGGCTTTGTGCAGAATCCATACAGGATACTGAGCTAATATTAATAATAACTTAATATATAAGTAAAAGTTAATGTAATCATTTTCTGCTGGGAAAGAAGTGTGGAGTAATTAACAGTACACAAACAAGGACTTAATCAAGAATTTGAAAGCCTTGTTGTTACACAAACATACTTCAGATGATCGTGCAGAATAGAAGAATGATGGTACTCTCAAACTTGTTAGTAATTCAGGAAAATATTTTATGTTCCTCAGAGATAAATGCAATAGATTTACCTGATATTGACTGAATAATTGTTTCTATATATGTGTCTTCTGTTTATTTGCCATCAGTATAACTAAAACAACTCCTACTATAAGGCGGCCTTTCTTTCCTTGATTTTATGTCATTAGTTATCCTTCTTGGGAGGCTAGTAACTGTTTTTTCTAAGCTTGTTTTTTAACATGGATTTTTTTCAATTTAACATCAAACCTGACCATGACGTCTGTTAATTTGACCTCCTCTACAACACAGACCAGAGATGTTCAGTAAAAAAATACAAGCAGTCATAGGCTGCTATAATGGCACATCTATAGCTGCTGCGTTTGGAAAGCGTGGAATGTGTCTCAGGCAGATTTTCAGCTCCAGCATGTTGCAGCCAACTAAGGACTAATTTGATCCTTCATACAGATTCATGCTAAACAGGTCCTTTTCTTTGCACAGAACCTAGGAAAAGGGTTGCTATGGAGCTGTTTGTTAGACTGGCTCAGTACTATAAAAATTAACACATAGTTTGCCATTTTATTTGCATTTCTAAAGCAGAGACCCATGTTTTGAATCACCACTTTTTATTGGGTATCATCTATCCATAAGGTAATGTGGTAGAATTGCCTTTACTCATGTTCTTAATTATTTAAACTGATCAAACTATTTTGACAGTTACTCCCTAGAATTGTCATTAGTAAAATATAACACACAATCATCTTTTAATGGAACATCAGTTTGATATAGTGGAGTAGGAAATCAATTGGGACTTCAATAGATATAACTAGACCAAAGGTGTTTTTTGCTAGAAACAAAAGACAGAAATTGATGATATTTTGAAACTCAGTAGACCAAACCAGCACAGAGTAGTGAAAACCGAATACTTTACTCGGAGGTAAGCTATCACATGAACTTAACATGTGAACTACTTTGAGGTAATAGTTTTTTAGATATGCTCATTTGTCTTTTCCTTTAAGTGTTAATTCACAGATACACCTAATATAAAAACACCTGCAAGATAAAGTAATTATCTTGTACAGAAAAGTCTTGTACAGAAATAGAAGTGCCAAATGGAGGTATGTACTTCTTGGGAAATGTACTCACTGAAAAATGTCAGGATGCGCAGTGAAATAGGAGAACCTGGAAGGCAGTTATGCTGAATAAAATTAGAATTCATAGTGCCTGATAATTCAATGGTGAATTTGAGTAAAAAGAAAATGTAGTTGCTTGCAAATATGAGGTGCAAACACTGAAACACCTTATCTTAGAGTGGCATAGGCAGTGCTACCTGTGTTGCTTGGCAATGAAGAGGTTTTCAGATACAGTTGAAGCCTGTGAAACAATAACAGGAAGAGATCAAAGGTCAAGCAGAGCTGATTTATATAGAAAATTATGTTTTAAAGAGATAATTGTTCATAAGCTGACTATGAAGGTCTCTAGGAAATACGGACTACATTTACAGAAAGTATTTTAGCTTAGGAAGCCAAATCTACCTAGGATCTTACTATAGACAAATGGAGGAGAGGAGATTTTACAGAGCCCAGTCTGAACAGAAACGTGCTTACTGCTTGCCTGGGGAAGTTTATCTTCATTCACCAGGAGAGATGCCTATCTTTCCTAGTATTTGTGACTACTTCTCTGTGTGATAACAACCAACCTGGTGCACATGAACATAAATTCATTGTCTAAATAAATGAAGGAGAACATAATAAGTAAAAATAAATATAAAACCTCCCAAGAACAAACCTCAAAAGAAATTTGGACAAACAGTATTTTATTGGTAATGGCTGCTTGCAGATGAGATGCTCTCAAGAGGCAATTGATGGACTTTGTACCTTCTGAACTATTTAAAACTTTACAGTGGGTAAGTGCTTTGAGACAGCTACGTGGAACTGTCCTGCACTGACAAGAGAATATTTACTTGATATGATATTGTTGGGTATTTTCTAACACTTATCCATAAATTTAAGCATGTTTAGTGCCATGCAATAAGCACTTAGTATATAAATGAGAAAAGAAAGCAGGTTTTCTAATAAAGGGCATTGATAAGACTGTGATTATATCCTGATCAATGTTTTCCAAAATTCAGAAAGGAATGTTAAGAATTTGGCTGGAAAAAATTAATATGGCACACATTCCAGTTACTGGACTCCTAAGAGGGGTTAGGAAGAGTGGAAGCTATCTGTGGAAAAGTGTTAAGTCAGTGTGTGGGATCTCTAAATTATTCTGGGAGCAGGGACAGCGCAATCTTGTTAAGATATTATCCATGTCCTGCTAGAACTGCAGTGCTTCAAAGCAGAAATGGAAGCAAAAGGAAGCAGTGGGTACATAGCAGCATTTTCTGCAATATGCCTGAGAAATAAAAATAGGATTTGTAGTGATCTGAAAAAGAAATTAAAGTTCACAGTGAAGAAGCTGGAGAAGGTTCAGGAAGCAGACTTCAGGTAGATGCAAACTGAAGAAGTGGTGTTTGGATAACATACATAACAAGCATAACCAGAAAGATGTAAAAAGAGAAAAGAATTAAAGTTTTCAAAGTATGCACATATTGCTATGTCTGTAAATACAGGTGAAAGAAAAAAGCTGAGTAGTTGCTGAAGCAGCTCAGAGTTGAATGTGCGTTAGCAGTGTACTGCAGAAAAGGCAGAAGTAAAGACAAATAAATTGACGTATGTTCTGTATAACTCAAGAACTCTAAGAAAGCAAGCACTGAGATCTCTCACTGGTGCACATCTGTGCTGCTCTATTCATGCCCGTGTTCTTAGGGGTTTCAGTGTTCTTGGGGGTTTTAAATTACATTAGTACCTTCATGACAGTAGAAGCAGGATTTTGTTTAAACATCCAGGCTCCTGTTCAAGAACTGGTGCATAAATGTCTGGTAACTTTGCTATCTTCTGTATTGTGCCCAAATGTTGTTGCCTGCAGGTGCAGCATCTCTGTTATCTGCTGCAGTGACAACGTGACCCAGTAGCAGCCTTTTCAAAATAGAAGCTAATCAAGTAATTTATTTTCTGTACATAGCAGTATCTGTGGGTAATTGCATGAAGATCATAGAAACTTCTCCAAAGGATTCATTTCCACAGTATTTTGATTTCTAAAATAAGTTTTCATTAGTGTCTTCTGAACAAGATGATTAGGTCAGGTCTGCTTAACTGCTATTCTTCTTGGAAAACCAGAGGAGAGGCTGAACATGCAAGGATAGATCTCCTTGTATGTTCATGGTTGTTGTCACTGAAAGAGGCTGGTTCTATCTCCACCATAATTTGGGGGTGTCTCCAGAGTTTCTCTAAATCATAGGTGGCAACACACCTATTACAGTGCCATTTTGCAGATGCAAATTGCCAGAACGGGACATCCATATAATTACCAATACCTCCTGTGTGAGAAATCCTGGTAGACAGAGGCAGAAGCAGCTAAGTCCCAGTTCTCTGAGTATGAATACTCAGAATGTTATTTCTAAACCTTTCTTCTAGCAATCTTCTTTGTTATCTAGTCAGTATTTCAAATGTGTCTGATAATGAATTGAATTAAAATTTTTAATATCTATATTTTCCTTACAATGCAGTGTGCCTGAGTCAGAGCATGGATGATGCAATACAATTTTGGGTCAAACCCCAGAAAACGTATGAAGAGTTGTGCTCTTGGTCTAATTAGTAAAAAACTATTTATTATAATACATGATTTGGCATTTGTAATCCCTGAAAGTCTCCCAAATTAAATTTATGTGGAAAAAAATCTGCAGATTCTGCAGGACTGGTAGAGACTTCAGTGAGCCAAAGCAGCTGCAATGAACCCACTTATGGTAGCATAATGAAAAACCAGCAGCTCAGCAGGACTTCCGCTGCTTGGAGTACCCTGGACTAGCAGTTTATTCCAGCCCTTCTTTCCTCTGCAGCCTCTCAATCTCATTTTTGGAGCATACTTTGGCTATCCTTTTATCTGCTCCTATTTAGCTCACACTGCTTTAGGTAATATACTGATTTTGTCAGTTTGTTTTCATCATACTGAGTTCCACTGCTGTCCGCACTCCCCATCTCTCACCTGTTTAGACCAGGACTGCAGCTGCCTGTAGTTCTGTCGGGACAGTGTCCAGCATTGTGTAAGCAGGTGAGTGATCAGCATGGAGAAACAGGTGCAATAAATGTAATTATATCAAATACATAGAAATACGAGAAACTGGTGAATACGAGTCTGCCAGTAGGGTAGAAGGCATACTTTTTACACAAGCTTCTTGTTTCCAAAAACATAACCAGATATTAAAGACATAAATGATGTTCCATCACAGCATTACATTATTTTGCATCTTCTCTCCAGTTGCTCCTGCTGAAAAGTACCTTTCAGTTTGTGACTTTCTCTATAAGCCAGAAAGGTTATTTAAAATTCAGGTATCAGCAGTAAGTTGAAATGACAGATGAAAACATGAATTAGCTCTTTAGGTAAGAATTGGCATGAGGAATTATTCTGAGGTTTATTTGCAAAATTGTTACCGTGCTTATGCTTCTTTTATGGTGCTGTAAAGGTCCACCATCACACCAGACATGAAGCTTGTACAATCTTTGCAGGTTATGAACTGGACATGGCTAAGGGAACTCCTGAGCAGTCTGGGCAAGACCACAAAGTGCGCCATACACAACAGTGATGTCACAAAATAAGATTATGTGTTACCTCAACTATGTCATGCACTGGTGCTCTAGAATTGGAGTGTAGTGTGAGGGCATCTGTATGCAGCATAGGTCCTACAGATCACATCTTATGTATTTCTTTCCAAATAAGGCTGGATAGTAGTTGCTAATATAACAAATATCATATCTGCTGGTGTATTTTTTCCACTTTGAAATAGACTTAGCAGAAGATATGGTATTGCACATAATTTAAATTACCACTCTAATGGCCACATTAATGCTGTTTCAAATGGAATGATCTTTCCTCAGGGCCTCAGTGTGAAGCTTGCCATAATAATGACATGTTGGTACATTATTTCATTTAAAAGTTTTCATCTTTTTGTTATCATTGTTATCATTATCATCATTATCATCATAATCTTTCGGTTTCTCAGCCAACACAACAGATCTTTTAGCATCCACTACATGATGTTCAGTGTGAAAGCTGAGACACTAAGCTTAAGAAGTTACTTTTCAAGAGGAGGTACTTAACCTTTAGACTTTTAAACGTGTATTTGAGGTGCCAAAATGCAGTAGCTATTAGACATGCAGAAGTATTAACTGATGAAACTGTGAAATTTAATTCACAAATATGGGCATCCAGGTTCAAAAGTGTTGGTCTATTTGAGTTGTCCAAAGCTATTAAAGATATTTGTAGCTAAGATGAAAAGTTAACTTGAATCTCTCACTTCCCATTCTTGTAGTTTATTTACTATGGCTACCCCTTCCTGCACTGATGTTTTCTAAGTAGTTATTTCCAGCCTATTTCAGATTCACATTGTTGCATCCCATCCTGTCTTTTGCTGGGGAATCACCATTTAATCTCTGTAAAAGTCATTCACAGACAGTCTGAATGAGTCTGTTACATCACTATAGTCCTGATATAGGCGATACATTTTGGGCCACATGCTGGGAATGGGCTTCGATGTTCTGCACACCACATCACAGACAAAGGAAAACTGAGGAGCTGGAGTGAAACAAGAAGGTAGCAGTGCAGGTGTTTAAGACTTGAAAGGACAGATTTGGATTATTCAATTTTTTTCCCAGTATATGAAGTATGTTCCAGATCTGTGGATTAAATTCACAGGCAGTTTATCACATCTTCCAAGTTACTAATAAAGGTAGTAATCTGAATTTAATGCTGAATCACCCAACTTCATCCAAATGGATAAATCAGACCACTGTTTCAAATGGGAAATGTCTGAAATGAGGTACTAGGGTACTGTGAATGTCACTGAGGGCTCCTAAATACTCATAAATAAGGGTTCATTTCACTGGGGTTTTGTAGTGGGTTTTAGAGAATCCCTTTGACTATATATATATATATATATAAAATTTTTTATTTTATTTTGAGCATTGTTTTCCAAAATATCAGCAATGTTGTTTTGTTTGTGGGTCTCCAGGAAGGTTATTTTTAGAAGAAGGTTGACTAGAGTTGGGGGAATAATAAATATTTTAGCATAATAGGCACCATTAAAAAAAAAAAAAAAAAGTGTTGGTTTTTTGTTTGTTTGTTTCTTTGGGTTTTTTTGGGTTTTTTGTTTGTTTGGGTTTTTTGTTTATTTTTTGTTTTTTTAAGATGCAAATTTTATTTCAGGATAATCCAAACAAATCCAAGCACTGCTGACTCCCTGACCCCTTTATTTGGGGAATAACATTAACACTTCAAGACACATATTTAGAAAATCACATAGATTTTTAAATGAACTTGCAAAACTTTGTATTTTTAAATTACTGAAGCCCAGCCATCTCCCATTCTACCTGGTCAGTCCAAAATAGAAATAATTTATTTCTTTTCCATATGCTGGTTACTCAAATGAAATAAAATAGACTCAGTGAACAAAAAACATTATCAAACCCTTTTCACTTTGGAAGGGGGAATAAACTAAACAGTGATCTGACAGTCAGAAGTACTTCTGGCAGGCCATTCAGATGTTGAAACATCAGCATAACAGCCTTTCTGTCAGGTTACTGTGACACTGGAAATAAAGAACGGGCATAGCAGACAGCTGGTACCAGAGAGTTGTACATGTAGCATACTCACATCATTTAATATGTAACCTGCTTAGAACAGAGCATACTCTAGGCAGAGATGCATTTAAAAATGGGCTGTGCTGGTACTTGCCATGAGAAGCAAAGTTAATACTAAACCCCTCATCAACCTGCTTGCCTGAGTTCTTCCCATTCCACTTCCTTTTCCAAAACACATTTGTAGCTACTTTACCTAAGCTGCATATAGCTTTGTGCCAATGATTTTTTGAAGAATTCAGTTTATCTGTGAGTTTCGAGTGAGACCATGTTGGTTTCAATAAAAACATTTTGTCTTTGCATTGCATCCTCCATGTAGGACAAAGGTGGGACATCAGACAAAAAGGCCCTACTACGCATAAACTGATGTTTCATTTTCTGCGGGGTACAACTGTTAACATTTTAGAGCAATGGCTGAAACCCATAAAAAGAATAGAGAAATAATTTGCAGAGAGGAAACCTGGACAGAACACTGGTGTATAACATACCTATTGTTGCAAAAATTGCATGTACTGTGGTTGCAGAGTCACAAGGTGTACTGTCACTCTCCTGAAAAAGCACAAGATATAATAATGCCATCTCATGATATTAAAAGAAAGATTGCAAATTCCAAATATTCAGCATCTTATGGTTTCCAAATAGCAGTTGACAATGGTGTCTGGACGTGTTATCTGGCAAGGTCAAATTCTGAAATCGTGAATAATTTTTGAGACAATTTTGAAGAAAATTCTATGAGCTATATAGGCAAATAGAAAAGATAAAACTTATTCTTTTTTTTTGTTTTGTTTTCTGCTATATTTCTGTTCAAATATTTAAAAGTTGTAGTTTTGGAAGCAGTAAGGACATAAAATGCAATGTTGAAATCTGAAATGTTCACTTAGAAAACGATCAATATCATTGTTACTGTGCTTAGGTACAGTGAACTCATTTTCTCCTGTTGCTCTTGCTATTAATGTTACAGATTTAGAGCACTTTTATTTCCTCTTAACCCTGCAGTGTTTCATGAAATGGCACCCTTCATTCCTCAGTCTGGCTGTGCACTAACGTATCTGTGAGAAAAGGAAAACAGCCTCTCTGACACACCTTTGAACTAACCTTTTATTCTTTGCTGTAGGCTGCGTATTTTGCCACACTTCACTGGACCTGTTTGAATGTGTCCTGGTTTCCTAATGAGGCTGAGGGACTTGCTCTTTGTTGATTTTTTTGTGGGGTTGTTTTTTTGTTTATTTATTCATGTGGGTTTTGGGTTTTTTTTCCCAGCAGGCTGAGGCATGGGTACATGCTGTGATGCTAACAAATGTTGTTTAATTGATTATGTGGGAGGAAGAAGGAAAGTCGGCTTTTTTTTGTTTGCCACCTGATGGATAAACTATTCCTGCTTCACTGTAAAATATATCTGTCCTCGTGTGTTCTGCAAGGCTTTCTGAAGCTCTGTGATATCTTTTGATACACGTAATTTCTGAGGGAAGAATTCTGCATGCTAGCATCCATGCTTTGATCTAAAGATCAGTGTCAGTAGTTTGGTGCTTTAACACACAGTGTACAAGGACCGGTTGTATAATATATGGAGAAACTTTGATCACAGCGGTTCATCTACCATTCTTTTTAGGGAAATAGCTTTTTTTTTCCTGCAGAAGAATATTTAATTTTATGCAAGCGACATGATACAAAACTTCCATCCATTTAAGATGACATTAACGAATTCAAGTGGTTTTATTTCTGAACACTACAATTTCACTAAAAATTGAATACAAAATCCTCTAAGAACTGTTATTTTTCAATATAGATAGTATTGCAAAAATCTCTTTGAGGTCATGTTGTTTCTTATTTCAGGAGAGATGTCCTACCTATGTACATCGCTTGGATATCTCTCTGCCAGCATAATTCCTGTCATTGGACTAAGGAGGAGTTTTAGCAGAAACATCTGGGTACATCCACAATACACTTCTGGATAACATTCATGATCCTTTATTTTTCCACTTCAATGAATTATGTAGTTTGTAACCCAGTAAAATTTTGTTGATTTGTTTATTATGGAAGGGATGTTTTCGTGCATATCAATGGAGATTTTTTTTTTGGTTCCAGAAAGAATTTCGAGTTAGACATTTCCTTTCTATGTTACTGTCAAAGGAAATACGTGTAATATAATTTCTTTTGGTTTCATGTCTGCTACTGACTTTGAAAATGAATCACTGAATTATTTCAGTAATAAGTATCCAAATTTGGCATGTGCATGGAGAACTGGTGAGGAAAAACTGGGTTTAACTGCTGTGCAACTGTGAGCGTGCAGGGGAAGTGCCAGGATGGTAATAGCTGCTGCTTGGACTAATTGATCATTTTATGAAATCAAGGGCAACCTATTTGTTGACTTAGAGATGGAACTGACTCATATTCTGATGGATTCAAGTTTTCTGTCACTATGGTTTCCTGATTGCCTTCGTTTATGTTTGTTTAGAAGTCAGACACAGGATACAATCTTAGAAAACACAAACAGGAAGCAGATGAGGACAAGAAAGAGCAAGTCTGTTATTTGGGAAGATCTGGCATGAGGCAAGGACAGGACCTAATTTCTGGTATTTACTGTTTTTCTGTGACTTGTGAATCATCTATGTAAATTTTATTTATAAAGAGAAGGCAAATAACTTTAAATGGATAGCTGTCGATTGATCCCTCAAGTTGTTCCAGACAGGCCCCAAAGATATAAGAGTCTGTGGCTGGGAAAATGATAAACAATGATTGCTTAAAATTCTATTAGAAATTAGCTGTGTGCTGTACTTTGTCCCGCTCTACTTGTTGACTGTCTGGGCAATGTACTTTACATCTTCTGTAGCCCAGTGAATCGCAGCATGTTATTAAAAATCAGAGCTGGCTACCAATTTCCTAATTGTTTCATGCTATGAGGTAGGTATGATGCTCCCGAGAAGCTTAAGTATTTTCTATATTGCTGCTACACTACATCTACCCTTGGGTTTTTTTGGATGTATTTTTCCATATAGAACATGGCATCTATGTGTGTTTCACACGCAGTTCAGGCAGGGGAAAGAGGAGAGAAATACAATGATGAAGGGGCTGTTCTAGCTATTCCAGCATAGACATTTTCAGTATTGAGATGAAAAAGAAGGAAATTGGTCAGTAGCTAAGACACGTGAAGTATGCAATGTATATAGACAAGCCAAATTTAAGGCAGGCATGGGAAATGGATAGATGTACACATATATGGAAATATATATACATATATAAAATCAATTTATAAATAAAACAGGTGTGTATGTAATAATATATTTATAAAGTATGTGCAATAAGGATCAGCTCACATACTCCTCATTTTTTTTAAATCTTATTAGGTCATTTCTCAGGTTCTGAAAATTTTCCAAAGGGAGGAAATTGTGTAGGTCAAGACATTAGGATTAGACAGTGACATTTAGATGTTTTCATCTGTGGGATCAGGAAATTAAGCCATGAACACAGAAGAGCAAAGTATTTTTGCACAAGTAATTCTATCCCTCTCAGGAAAACTTTAATCTTGTGCTTAAGTCTCTGCAAAGTCTATGAGATCTCTCTGATAATAAGGATGCAATTTCTGATTATATTATAGCATGGGATAAACATAGTGAAACTCAGCACTGTGCTGTGAAAAGAAGGCTTCCTAATTTACATATGTTTGAAGAAGGATTAGAAACACTAACAAATATTACTCATTAAATCCATGATTAACAAAACCCTAGTTATTCAATAATGTTTCCTGCAGCCTTAATGCACACTGTGATTATTTTTTTAACATTTATTCCAGTTTTGTGCTCCAAATTAAGAAAATTGACCCAGTGATAAGTAGTGAAAAGGTGGACAGAACATCAGCATGGGCATATCTATGTGAACTGAGAAATAAGTTAAGTGAAAATATATGATATTGTGTGCATGTACAAGTTGTCTCTTCAGTACAACAAATGGGGAAGTTCAAGAGGTGAATGGCTTGATCTAGAAAATTCCACCAACAAAGGTACCCGTGGTGGAAAACTGACTCTTTTGCCATAACTCTGCATATAAGAATTCAGGAGAAGGATAAAGTAACTTTCAGATGGTTTTCAAATCAAACTGAAAATTCCTCTATATTAAAAGCTCCTAACTGGAGCAGTGTGAATATGAATGTGTATATTCATTCAAAAGTGAAGCACTTTTGCAAGCCATGAGAAGAGACATCTTGATGTCTCTAGAGGAATCAGTTGCTGGAATGGAAATTTTGTTTTAAGGTATCTAGTGGCAATTCTTGCCACTTTTTGTGTGCTTTTCATCTTCCTTTTAAAATAGAAAAATTTAAAGTGACATATCAGTCAAAAAAAAACCCCCAAAACCAAACCAAACCAACAAACAAAATAAAACCAGAAGAAGGCATCTGTGCAAGAATTGATTTTAGAACTCTCATCCAGGATTATTTTACTTGCCTTCAATCTTACGAGGTTAAGCTAAGTGAGAGCTGTGTTTTAAACCTTCTAGTATATCTAATTTTATTATTTTTTTCATTATGAACTGAGTTTTAATGCTGAGTTTTTTCAAAGTAAGACAGTCCCATGTACAGAAACAATACATCTCCATGATTTATACAGGTAATCTTGTTTCTATGATGTTGTCCCTGCCCATTCCTCAGTGAGTTAATAGCATGTAGGAGGCTGATAGCTTAAAAAGGTAATTTCCTAATATAAATGGCCTCAATCAGAATATTCCACTGGAGTAAACTTTTGAAAATTAGCCTTTTATTTCATCGTGGGGGTGAAGATGATGGCTCACTGATGCTTTGGAGGGTTACTCCAAGATTAGACTCTCTATCTGTTAGGATCTACAGGTAATGATGTAAAGCATACAGAACACAGTGGGAATCCTTTTCATTGATTTATGTTGATTTTCACTGGGTTCAGAATTAATCACATGAGATAGATAGTCACTTAAACTTTGTTCTATAAATGGATGTCTTTTGATGCAGTCAAGTGTTAGAAATTTCCTTCTCTGGATAAGGTTTAAAAGAGAAAGTTACTTAAGAAAGAGAAATGTATGACAAACATATTTCTGCCTCTAGAAAATTCTAGTCAGTTTACTCACTAGCATATTTCTGTGTTTTCTGCAGTAAAGCACAGAATATGCAATATTCTGCACATTACAATGATTATTATAGTAATGCTGACTACCTTATTATCCTATAATTTTCCTTAAATTATTTGATTTTACACTTGGCTGGTTTGCCTCAGCAAATTAAGTAAATGTGCTAAGAATGAAGACAGGTAATAAACTGTTCTCCGCACATGAAACAAAAATTAACTGATGCTCTGAGGTAAATTGTGATTATAGCACTCCTTTGTAAAGATGTCCTCTGAGTTTGGTGAATTTGGGAAAGACTCACAAAGACAAGTTAGAGAACCTAAAAATGTGGGTGACAGTGCACCACAGGCTACTTTCTGGACTTCTGTGCAGACTGGCTTCTGTAGAAGGTCTTTATTTTAAATACATGTGAATTATACAGATTGGGAAAAGGCAAAGAAAAAGAAGTCAAATGAAGAAAAGGAGACCAAGAGGATATGACTTACTGGAAGTTTTTTGACAGGCAAGTTCTTGCAGAAGATTTTCTCAGCTATCTACCCATACTTTTCTATATGAGAGGAACATTTTTACAAAAGAGCCATCAATATGTCTGACAGTGCTTCCCCTCCATACAAACACACACCCACCCCTTATATTTTTAATAACCAGCTTGCTTTTAAATGATGTTCAGAGCCCTCAGGATAGCTTGACATAAATATGTGGACAAATCTTGCACTTTTGATGCAGTCCAGCAGAAGAAGTGTAGCATGCCATATTGCTGTCTAAAGCAGTCATAGAATCATAGAATAGTTAGGGTTGGAAAGGACCTTAAGGTCATTTAGTTCCAATCACTCTGCCATGGGCAGGGATACTTCACACTAAACCATGTCACCCAAGGCTCTGTCCAATCTGGCCTTGAACATCACCAGGGATGGAGTATTTACCACTTCCTTGGACTACCCATTCCAGTGCCTCACCACCCGCACAGTAAAGAGTTTCTTCCTTATGTCCAATCTAAACTTCCCCTGTGTAAGTTTTAACCCATTACCCCTTGCCCTATCACTACAGTCCCTAACAAATAGTCCATCCCCACCATCCCTGTAGGCCACCTTCAGATACTGGAAGGCTGCTATGAGGTCTCCACACAGCCTTCTCTTCTCCAGGCTGAACAGTTCCAACTTTCTCAGCCTATCTTCATAAAGGAGGTGCTCCAGTCCCTTGATCATCCTCATGGCCCTCCTCTGGACTTGTTCCAACAGTTCTGTGTCCTTTTTATGTTGGGGACACCAGAACTGCACACAGTACTCCAAGTGAGGTCTCATGAGAGCAGAGTAGAGGGGCAG
>JANHGB010042565.1:0-39743 GCA_026283785.1 Coracopsis vasa
TTGGATATAAGGAAGAAATTCTTTACTGTAAGGGTGGTGAGGCACTGGAATGGGCTGCCCAGGGAAGTTGTGAATGCACCATCCCTGGCGGTGTTGAAGGCCAGGTTGGATAGAGCCCTGGGTGGCATGGTTTAATGTGAGGTGTCCCTGCCCATGGCAGGAGGGTTGGAACTAGATGATCTTAAGGTGCTTTCCAAACCTAACTATTCTATGATTCTATGATTCTAAGCATACATTACATAAGGAAATAACACTCAGCTCCTAAGAGCCAAAGCCATGAATAAGTCAACGTGTGTCCCCATATGAAGGCCACTAAACTTCATGTATCTCACCATTTTATGATGTGAAGATGAGCCCTGCTGTTTTTGAAATATTGGTCAAGAAAATGAGTTTTAGCTTGTTCATGTACTTGCTAAATGCAATGCAGATTCCCATAGCCACTCACTAACCTGGGAGTTGTTTTGATAACAAACAGCAGAAGAATCACCACAGATCTCACACCCAAGTGCCCAGACATCAGGATAAACTTATTTTATAACAGCAACTTACGGAGAAGCAATACCCATCCCAGTCTTCAGGCTGGTCTCTTATCCTACCCTCAGTGGAAAAATACATACATTTTTCAGTTTGCTATGCTTTTTAAAAAATAGGCATGATAATGATACAAGCATATCTGAAAATATTCAGACATGTGAGGACATGTGTCTGAGAGGTGAATATTACAGTCAGACTGATAGACAGGTGGTCGAGAGAAGATGGTAAATATAGCCCATCCCCTGACTCTCCCCTCACTGATTAGTCTAACTCTGCAATACCTCAGAGGGCTTATTCCATAAACACTAGATTCTTTAAAACAATTTGCAGGAAAGTTAGATTATCAATGAGAAACTTTAAACCTCTAAGATTGCTGCTTGACAATTTGTCACTCAACTTCAGCAAAACTATAGGGGAAAAGCACAATGAATTAATGAATAGCAACAAATCCCCATGACAACATGTTACTTCATTAAAATTTTATCAGCATTCTTCCTAGGGAGAGCATGCCTTCTGTTCTACGCTGAGTTTCTTCTACAGTGTTTTACAGACAATTCACAGCATTCTGCTGCTTCAAAATTAGCTCCTGTGGAGAGTGAGCTACATACAGACTCTAGATTGTGTCACACAGTGGTCTCCTGGGTGCCATGATGAAGTTTTGCCTACATTTTTTCTGTGCATCTTATGCCTTAAACATTAATCAAGCATTTCCCAATTGCTTTCTTTGAGAATAGGTTAATTAGCTGCAAATGCATCTCTGTGTTAATTTTCAGCAAATGCATTAAACTGCATTTCATAAATATTTTCCTAGCAACCAAATAAAAGCTTTGAAAGGAAAATGTTTTCATTACTTTCACTGGGGCTCTATCTTATCCTTTTTCTTTCCTTTTTTTTTTTTTTTTTTTTTTTTTTTGTGGAGATTCATAAAACATACCCATTGGTGTCTGGTGTATTTCTTAGTTCTGGATGTAAGTAAAAAAAGAATAGTAATAAGAATGGTTGCTACATACTGTTAACTTGCCAATGTAATCTTAGTATTAGCATGAAAAAGAAAATCCCCTGCTCAGAAATAACTGAAAGTATTTGCTTGGATATTAAAATTGTTTTAAAAAGGGGAAAAAACCAAATCCAAACATATAGACTGGGGAAAAAAGCTAAAATTGCCCTTAAAAATAAGTAAAGGCACATATAGATTTCAGTAACCTGTCCTGGCTATATTAATAACATTTCCCTCAAAGTATTACAGTCCACTTACTTATTGCATGCATTTGGATCTAAAAGCACCAAATGAGAATATCTGTTCTTGAAAACTTTGTAAGACAAAGCTTTGGGATGCAAAGGCTGCAAGGAAGGAAATTGACTCCTAGTTTTTCACCTGTGAACTAAGGTGTTTGAGTCTAGGATCAGGGTGTTAAAGAGAGCAGCTAAATTGTAAATTTTTTTTTAGTTAGGTAGGAGGAGGCAGAATTAGGTGTCCTTACTTTTGATATAAGATTTCTAAGCCAGATTGAAAGTGTCAAAAAAAATGATGCTCCTTTAGCATTAGACAGTTATTTTCTACAAAACATAAACATTGCAAAAGGAAGAAACCAAAGCTTCCTTCTTCCAACCAAATGCCTTAACTACATATCTCTCTTTTTTCTTCGTATAGCTTCATGAATCTTGACAGTCTGGAGCAGTGGTGCTGTAGAAAACATGTAGAGATCTATCTACACAATAACAAGAAAATTCAGTAGGAACTGTTGTCATAACCAGCCCACAACTCAAGGAAAACCTACAAACAAGGTCTTCTGCCTTCCTCATCACTAATCTAACCTCTGGACTGTTTTGCCAAATATTTTTATCTTGTATTTTTTTTTTAATTGAATTAATCGCAATGTCAGTAAAAGGCTTGGTTCTGAACAAGGTCAGTGATGTAAATGCTCAAGAGACCAAACAAATAGACACTTTAGGGTAGCTGGTGTTTGTTCACTCTCGTGATACATCATAAGGAAGTTCTAGAGCTCCAATGTCTATTTGTTACTTCTTGGACTTGTTTACTGAGACCCTCAAGCTTATTTTGTCACAGTTGGATATAAACTCAAGTATCTTGTCACTATGTTTTTTGGCAGTCTGTAGACAGCATGATGATCATCTGCAGATGCATCTTTCCACATTAGTTATCCAACAACTTGACCTTGGGAGAATGTTTATCAAATCCTCTTTACTTCATCAGTAGCTCCTGTTCTTTTCAGTTTCAGCAGTGCCAATACCGACACACCATACCTTTACTTCATTATTTTCATCAGGGTTAAGAATGTAAAAATAACTATTCTTATTACATGTCAGCAATTTTCAGCAATACAGATAATGCCAGGTTGCAGCCAGTAGGAAATTGAAAATTACGTACTTGATGCACTTACTGCCATACATGGATTTAATGATATTTCAGGGCTCAGCAAGCTGTGGCATGAGTGCTAGAGACATATTGTGTGCAGATTTCAAATGGCATGCAGTAGGGTCAGGAGCAGAGAGTCATGGTACTCTGAGAAATGTCTCAGTGGGAGGCAGGCAATACCAGTTACCTTATTACCTTGCTTTCTTGCAGACAATGAAATACAGGACAGGGGAACTGGTAGCCACTCTCCTGACGAAAGGCAGAACATCCTGGTATGTTTCTATTGGCAGAAACTTCTTCATGTTTGGGCAAAAAATCTAGTCAAGAACATGACCTCTGCAAGACTGTTAGACCACCAAATACTGCATATTGTTTCTAGACACTGTACTCTTCAACCTAAGCCTATATTTTTGTGAGATATCTAGCAATATTTGGCCAGACAGTGCAACTAAATCATGATTCTGAAATTATAAGTATGATTGTCCATATCCAAAGCCAAATAAACAGTGTGTTATTCTTGCAGAAAGCAGAGGGAAAACTATTTCCTTTCTTCTCTTCCTTTCTTTTTTTTCACTTCTGAAGACATCAGTAACCTGTGAATTAAAAAGCAAGGGGATGTGGCTTTGAGCAGGATTCAGATAAAGCTGTTGTGGGGATCATGTGGTGCTATTTAAGTTCCTTCTGAACTCTGCCGGCCTGTCTCTGTCCTGTAGTCTTTTTGAGGCAGCTTTTGTTAAAGGCAAGTCATGCCAATCAATCCTGGCAGGTGGTCTTTTTAGTTCCAGGTGTTGACAACAGGTATTTGCTTTGGTCTCCTATATCATGTATCACAAAGAGAGATGGTGAATTCAGCATTCATTGGCAGCAAGATGATAGATGACATTTGCTAGCTCAACATTCTTCATGCGACCATCTCCAACAGTTGTTATTTCAGTTCATATGCCTCTTGGTAAGGAGTAACTGCAGATTCAGGACTTGAAAATACATTGTCCTATTCAGAGCGGTCTTTCCACCAACATGCATGCTTCAAAGAAACACTGTCCTCCCTGGCTCTTTGTATTTTGTTATAAGGAAGGTTTTCATTCAGGCTCTTTTGATTTATCCCTGAGTTTTCATGAGGTGCATTCTATTTTAACCTGAGTCATTTTTATAGAAATCTGGTAGTGAATTAGAAACAGATGTATCCCTTGCAGACATTTCCTAAAAACTACAAGATGCTTAGAAAGAATCTGCTAGCTAGTGTCTAGGAAAGGGCCATTGGGAATTGATATATATTTGTGTACGTTTATTAAATTAAATTAATTATCTAAGAGCATGAAATTATCTCAGTGCCTGATCTTTTTATTTTTCTGTTGCATTTTTTATACCATGTCACGTTTGCCATATGTTTTGTAGCCAAACCTCTAAATTAAGGTTTTAGCAATCAGAACAATGCTTAGAACACACCTGTTCCAGTAACTGCTGGTTTGGAGATAAGTTGCATTTGTTTAGCTGATATTTATTTATTTATGTATTGTGGGTTGTTCTTGGTTTTAGTATTTTTTTTTCTTTTTTTGCTATGGGGAAGCATCATCAGGTAACACGAGCAATGTGAACACAGTCCTTTGCCTCACACATTCCAAACTTTATTAAAGAAATGCTATGGACAACTTGGTAAACCACTAAAAGCAAACCTCAAACTCCCTAGGAACTTAACTATTCACATCCTGGGTTTTGGAAGATGCCTTCCCAAGGGAAAAAGGCAAGAGAGAAAGGAAAACACTGCTAGGTAGTGAAACTAGAAAATTAGAGGAAAATGAATAAATTAAGGTTGCTTTCAGTGATCCCATCCAAAAAAGACCTATTATAAAAAGAAGGGAGAAAAGGAAATATTAAGATAAAAGATGAAAGGATCCTGTGTAGTCTGAACTACTTTTCTGAATTCAGCCTCAAAATTGCTTCTTTACCCTTGCCCGGACAGTGGGACAACATGCAATTGCAGGGTCCTGATAAAGCCCAGAACAAGTGTTGTGATTACAAGAACTACATCTCTAAACTCTGCTCAAGAGCAGGTATTGGCACTGTGATCCACATCTGTATAGTAACCAGCTGCTCCTCATGAAACTCGGGTAATTCTCTGCCTCAAACAGACATTAGCACCCAAACTGGCTGTTAGGTAGGGTGGTCAGCGTAGACACTCAGTACATGATTAGATGTTGGGTCAGTGCTTACTGGCCCGTGTTATAACTGTGACAGAGCCCATATTACAGTTTTCACAAAATACACACCAGTACTTGACTCTGTGCCTTAAACATTTTTTATTTTATTAATATAGAGGTAGTCAAAGTCTCTGTGTTGGCTTGCAAAGCTCTCAGTATAGGTATTGGAGTATTTCCTCCTCGATTTTATTGGACTAGCATAGAATAGCATAGAATAAGATAGAATGGGATATAATAGTCTATGATAGAACAGAATGGAATGGAATACAGTAGATCAGAACAGAACACAACAGAATAGAATAAAATAGAACAGAACAGATCAGAACAGAACCCGTGCAGGCTGCATTACACTCTACACCAGATCAGCCTCACTGATCTATGAACTTGGAAGAAAAATTAAAAACCAGGTTCACATCTTCCCACATTCACCATGTGCAGCTGGCATTGCTGTCTACAGGACCTCTCCATCTCTTGCTTTTGGTTTCTCCCTCTCCAGCTACCTCCACATCATTGCTACACAGACTTCATCTTAGTGCCTTTAGCCTAACTTTATCAAAAATTTTGCAGTCTTTATACACTAGCTTAAAAAACACAAGTCTTTGTTTTCTATCTTTTTAAAAATATGGTTAGCATTCTTATATTGACTATCTAGAGAGGGGAAGAACTCATTGAAATAGTGGCAAACACTTTGAGAATCTTCCTCTAAAATGGAAAACTGTTTTGACTTTCTGCATTTTATTCTCAAAGAGAGGTCTTTTATTGATGCCAGCTCAGCACCTTGGAGAGAAAAATGATGTCTTGAAAAAGGCTTTTAAACCCTGAGGTTGGCTGTGGTTTTTGTGTTTCTTTCTTTTCCTTAGACTTTGTAAACACTTTTCTCTGCAAAAGTAATGCATGTAATTGTGGGCTTTTCCATATTTTTATAAGCAATATGGTCTAAGCTGTATAAATCTCAAAAAAAGTGGTTTCATTAAATAATTTTTTCTTTTTTTCCCCATTTTTGGATGGAAGTTGCCAAGTTAGAAAATAAATGCAGAACAAAAAGGTGTCATTTTCTTTCTTAAACAAGGTCAGTATCTTGACAATAAGGACACTTTAAAAGCTTTCTATTGTGTATGTGTTCATGGGGGAGAAGGAGCTGATCAATGCCCTTTCAGGCTTTCAGGTTTCTTTTTAGGGATTTTCCTTGGTTTTGTTCTTTTTTTCCCTTCCTGTTAAAAGTGAACTAAATATTTTATATTGTAAAATAGTTATATAAATATTTTTATACATTTATTTACAATATATTTATATATTGTAAAATTTTATATGGTAAAGAGGAAATAAAACATCAGTTGCATTGCCATATTTTAGCAAGAAAAATCAATCTGGTCCAGGTCTGAGCTCAGGTTTTTATTTTTTTTTCTAAAAAAAAAAAATCTCCTTAGGACAAAAATTTAGCTAGGAAACACCTCAGCAATATTGGAAAAAAGAAATATCAGGCACAGATTGACCCCAAATCCTACAAAACATGAGGCTGTGCTGCAGTTTTATTAAAGTGCTATTTAGATAAGCCATATCATTGTCACTTGTTTATAAACGAACTTTTGCTCTAAATTCTGCTTAAAATTCCCTAGTCCACCCAAGCAATAATGGCAAGGTGTCTCTAACAGGTCCAGGTCTCATTCAAAAGCAAAACGTTCTTATTCACACCTAGATCTAAACCTGTTCAGCAAAGTACTAACAGAAGGCTGAGGTCCTCTGTGCAGCTTGATGAAACTACTCATGTAGTTACTTCCGTAGCTTAAAGTGAAGTATGCTCCTCAGAGCTGTCCTGAATCAATGTCAAAATCAGTTTTAAAAAGCTTAAGACAGCTTAGACTTGCTGACCCACAGACAGATACAGGTGTATTATATGATCCCAGTGCAGTTGCAAGGATGCAAGGATGGAGCTGTACTTTCCCTGTTCCCATCTCTTTAAGGTAGATATAACATTACTTTAATTTTGATGCTGATTCCATTACAGTGTTTAAAGGAAGATCAATGTAAATGTATGATATCAGCTACCTCATATAAAAGTCTTTTATATAAGCAGGTGGTTTTGGACCTTGCCTCCAGCTATACCTTTTGATCATTTAGAAGGCTACTGATGTACCCCAGGCAACTTACGTAAAACAGTTATTTGTACTCATTTAATGCTATACATTTAAACACCCCTTTAATCTATTTGCAGCTGTAAAAGGTTCACAGTATGGAAATGTTTTAAAGGAATAGGTTTAACTTCCACAATTAGGCTGGATTTTCAATTCTGGATAGAAAAGCTCTACCTCTTTCTTCAAATTGCGCAATCATGTACACATCCAAACACACACACTCCTCTGCTCTGAGAAAACCTCTAAGCAGAAGCTCCTCTGTCAAAGGTGGGTGCTGTTGGATGGTGAGGGACTGCGTAAAGGCTGCAGTAACATACGTCTACTCCAGTAAGTGTGTTTCAGTGCTTCAGACAATTCAGGAGACCTGTTATTCTTCATTAAAAATGAAATGTATTTGAAAGTGTCACCAAAAAATTAGAGTTTGTTCTTATTTTTTTTTACTGTGGATAAGCTCCATCTGCCAAACAATGTAAAATAATTAATAACATGATCAGAAGTGAAAGCATATATTCCATATTCCTTATTGTGACTGGACTTACTCAACGTATGTGAGGGGTAAGTTTGACCCAAGATTTGCAAACCATTGAGAAAGGAGTATATAATGTTTTAATTCTTTATTCATTCACATGATTGAACCATTTTTTTAATTTTCTCTCTGTTTTTGCTTCCCAGGTCGAAACAGCAAACAATGAAGTCCAGGTAAAACATAAGAACACTTCATGCAGCTTAATAATGTAATTTTCATGTATGCTTGTGCTCATGTGCTTAGTGCTATGATCAGCAATAAATGTGCATAGCAAATCCATTTTATTAATACTTTTAATGTTTCCAGAAGGTTCTGATGTTTTATTCTGTCAAACCAGCTATAGAAAGACAATTAGATATCAGTTAACACATTTACTCTTCTTATTGTTTTTTTGATAGCAACAGCCATAAACCAATAAAAGCACTCCTTCTCCGTAACGATATTCTGGGGAGCCAGGTGTTCTGCATGTTAGAACAAAATTACTACCTTTTATAAATAAAAGCTTTATATAACACTGCAGTAGCAGAAGGATGTAACAAATTAGTTACATACTCATGTATATTTTTCCCCTTTGAAGTCATTTGCAGGAGCTATACATACGTATCTATGCACACAGATATATTTATGTATATACACGCATGCGTTTTCTTTTTTAAAGAGCAAAGTGGTGGCAGCTATCTTATAATTCATAAACAGACCAATTTCTCTAATTTACAATGTGGTAGTTATAAATACCAAACCCAAATAGAGACACCTGTGTCTAAGCTACTTGTAGAGCTTCACTTTCTAAACAGTTAAGATCTTCTAAAATCAAATTTCTAAGAGAGATGACATCAGACCACACAATGGTAATTTGTCTCCCCACTGACTGTGAAGTAATTTTGGTGTGGTTTTATTTGTAGATGTTTGTTCTGCTGACATTTTACATGGTGCAAGAGAATCTCATTCTTTCTGCTTCTTTTTGCAAAACTCAGGACAGAAAAGTCTTTCTGAATTACTACTTTTCCATTGCCATAAACACTGATATCAGAAATGCATGATAAACTTGACTCTGAGAGCTGAGTAATTTCTGCTTCTAATTCTTGTATTTGAAGGCTATTCTTCACTGTTTTGATGAATAAAACCTTTATATTTTCCCAGATTTCTAATGGATCCTTTCTAATCCCTAAAATTTCTTTGCATAGAAAAGCAGTTAGAACTTATGTTTCCTGGCATATGTCATTTATTTCTCCCTGATTCCTGAGTATTCATCAGAATCAGAGACAAGATCAGAAATATAAATTGATTTAAAATATATTGACAAATGTAAAAGGATACCTCATGTAAATTAAAATTAGAATTGCAAAAATCAAACCAAGTGAGAACTAAAAAATAAACTAAAGCAACGTAAAAGGATTTGCATGAAACAAGGAAAAAAATTGAGTAAGTTATGAAGGTGGGATGAGCAAAAAGGCAAGAAGGTGAACAGATTGTTTACTTCAACCACTACTCACATTCAGTGACTCCTCCTTGCTCAAATATACATAACCTTCCTAATGGATCTGCCTCCTATAGCACCCTTATTATTTGTCAAAATACTTAATTCAAAAAACTTAATCCAAACCTGATTTGCCACGTTTGCTCATTGAATATTTCAAAGAAATATGCCAGATCTTAAGAATAACTGAATCATTTTGGTAAGTCTTTTTGTTCTTCAGCTTTCAACTGAGAGCTAGAACCTGTTCATAATTATTTAGTTCATAATAGCATTTTAGTCTTAGAAACATGTAGATTGTATAATTTATAACCATACTGCAATGTAAAATACATATATTTATTTGTCTGTAAGTATATGCACATGTTTATATAAAACACTGTGTGCATGAAATCATTGCAAAAACCTCTTCCTGTATTCACATAGCTTCTCTTAACAATATATAAGTAACTTCAAGAGTTACTGCACCAATAACACTTTCATCTTTTTTCCCCTGTGTGATTTTGACCCAGGCAGCTTTTCTTTCACCCAAGATATTCCTTCTTGTTTCTTTACTGTTGCATTAAATAAATCAGTATCCCATCACCTTTAACTATATTCTTTTTGATTTTGAACAGCTCACTCCTGTCAGTTCCCATCTTCCAGTCTTGACTGCTGTTTCACCATGTTCCTGTCACCTTGCAATACTCAAGATTCACAACCTGCAACAGTAATTCCTGCTGCCTCCTTGTAGATGAAGGTTGGTCTTTTGGCTTACCCATGAAGCTCAGAAATTTGCCTGTGTTTGTCCAGCTTTCTGTGCATTTTCTAAATGATCTTGCATGGCTCAAGATCTCTGCTCACGGGGTTGAGGAGAAACATGAGTCATCTGTTGGTATTTCCAGATGCCCAGGGTACAGCTTGTCTTCTTAATTTGCACAAGCAGATCTTGCCTGTGGTCTGTAAAAACTATAGCAACACTTTCTTTCAGGAAAGGATCATTTGACAGCAAACAGCCTCTGCTGGTTGAGGCCAGAATGTTCCAAGCATCTGAATCCTGACAGTTAGCAATCAACATGATACAACTCCAAAAGTAGTTAGAATGCAGGACTTGTCAACTGCTGTACTATCAACCCAACAGTCTACACTGAGAGCTCTTTACGCCTCTGCCCAGCTTTTTCTCATGAGGAAAGCTAACATTTTATATATTTGTTCTTATAAAAATCCTTTCTCTGATATGACAACAATCATGTGTAAGAACTTTTACTCAGTACAAAGGGTATTGAACCAGACACCTTTGGGTTTAAAAGCATGACCCATTTGATTAAAAAGATCTGAACTTTTACAGGTTGACAGAAACAACTCATCTCATTTGTGGATCAGCTGTCCTGGGGACGTGGAATACATGTCCATCTTCATCAGACTGAATTGACTCCCAAATACTAGTTGCTCACTGAGGTCTGAAAAGTATACAAACTAATGTCAAACACTTGAGGAAGTAACATATAGGAGTCTAAGAATTGCATGATTTTGTAGAGTAGGCTACCTGGTTTAACTGATTTTGTAGTTGAAGGACTCTGAGTGAGAGCAAAGAAATCTAAGTATTCCATGCTTTGTTGCAACATTTCTGTCCCTGTCTGCCTATGAAGGAGACCTCTGGATATCTTTTGATTTTATTTTCTTGTCTGGAGAATGGGAATAATAATGCCAAGCTCCTGGATTGTGTTGCTGAACCTATCAATAATGCACAGTGAGTTAAGATCCTTAAAACAAAACAGTTTGACATAAGGTTAAATACTACTATCATAAATGGAACTTGTTAGCAATTATATATATGTGTGTTTGACTGAAGAATGTAGACAGCTGGGTATTTTTTTGTTTGTGTTCATGTTGATAGATATATAAAGAAATCACTAAAGTTGGCCAATGCAGTGTAAGGTAGAAGACATGCAAATTTACAAGCCAGTAATCAGATGCCACCTTCTGGTTCATGGAGAGAAGAAGAAAATCAATAGCCCTATATAAATAAATCTGTCAGACTGTTTAATACCTGTCTCAAATTTTATACATGCAGAGTGTGCTATGAACTTTGTTAATTTCTGTTTATGATCACTTAGTCACAGAAACTCATCATACTGGCAACTGGAAAAGAGAGTCTCTAAAGGTAAAAAAAAGGGGGAAATGAAGAAAGACAAAAAGAAAGAGAAGAAATACAGGAGAAGAATCAGTTTTGTTCTGGCAAGGGAGCAAAAGTTTTCCGCAGGGCATACAGGATCCACAGTGTATCAGGTCTTGCCTGAGTCCCAGGAGCCACTGAAGCGAGACTCAGAGCTTCTCCAGGGCACTTCTTGCCTCCCCTTCTGGCAGGGCATATGATCCAGCATTGGACAATAAGATACGTACTAGAGCATTACAGCCTCTCAAAATCAAGAGCAGTCCTAAAAGTTGCAGAAAATAAAAAAATGCAAGCCAAAACCCCAAAACATTTATTCTAATGCTTCTACTATAGGATCTCATTTTATGAAAGAAATTAGAAATGCTTTAAATAAATGTGTGTTTGTGCTGTGGTGTTTTGAAAATTTAAAAAATAAGAATGTTAATTTCACCTAAACCCCATTATTTATGAAAACTGATTTAGCTCCTGTTTAGTATGACACTGGGATTAAGAAAAAAAATATTTTAAAAGAGCCATTTGTCATTATGTAACAGTATAACTTCAATAAATTAAAAAGTAATATGCAGAAGCAAATGCATTTTCTCATAAATTGGCACTAACATCTGCTTCTTACACAGCAGCGGACTGGGCAATTGTTAAAATATTTTTAATTTTTTTTTAGATTGCATATTATAAAGTACAGCTCAATAGATAATCTAATGTATCCACATTACTTGTGACTGATAGAGAAAATAAGACACATCTTTGCCTTTATTACCAAAATTAACTAAAGTTGGACAAAACCATGAATATTTGTCTGATCAGAGTTTAAATAAATTTTAGATTTTAAAATGACATACGTAGAATTACCTATTAATTTGCCAACAGTGGGTTTGGGGAGCTTTTTGCCTAATTACCTCTTTTCAGATTCTAAAAAATATTTTTCACTTTGTTTCTGCAGTTTGTTCATCAGAGTCATCTGGCCTTGTTCCAAATGCAGTTTTCAATGTTGATTTAAACACCTGGAAGCAGGAGAAAGAAATGGGGATATCTAACTAACAAGAACAATTCTATAGTGTTGGTGTTGAGTACTTTCATCTGAATCCCCATATCTGTGCAAACATGCTTGTTACAAATTGGGAGTAAAATGTCAGTCACTATCTGGTAAGTAAGACTTCATTCACCCTTTCCCAAAGTAACAAAAAGGCTGAACATATGTATGTGAAGCTATATATTTATCTAAATAAATTAATAACAATTTAGTGTATTTCCTGGGTTGCCAGAAAGTACCAGGGATTAAATTGCCTTAAATAATATGTTCTACTAACTAAGCCTAACCAATAAAGATAGATAGAAATCTTTTCTTTGACAAATAAGACTAGCTGGGGAAAAGCATTCAAAATGAAGATTGAACCAAGGAGTTTTGCTTACATTTTAAAAATTATTATTAAAAATAGGAATTTTAAAGCATAGTGATATATTCAAGCCACTAATTTCTAATTTAAAATCTAATTTGACAAAGTACATGGTTCATTCTCATGTGAGTTCAACATAATTTTTCACAGCGTAAGACTAGATATGTCCCGAATTTTTCCTCCAAGAGGAAAATTCCTGTAGTCATTAAAAATGTCTGTGATTAAAATAATATCCTGCTATATTAGTATTTGCCCAAAAGTTGAATAGCAGATTATGGCCTGTTTGGTTTTAATTTTGGGTTTGTGTTGGTTTTTTTTTTCCCTCCAGTTTAAACCTATTTTGTCCTAAGTGAACTACCTCATCTTGTTCATGTATGAGTTTTCTTGTACTGAGTTTTCAGCAGAAAAACTATTTTATTTTTAACTGAAATGAAGGAGTACCTATTTTAAATCTCAGAGTTCCTGTTTCAAACCAATTTAGTGAAAATTCCTTAAAGGAGCTTATTTAATATTAGTAGATAGATCACTAATAGGTTGCAAAGGGAATGCATAAAGCCTGAAGACCTATAAGATTGCCAAGATGTGCCTTAGTATTTATCCATCTGCATTCCTTCACTAGCTGTTATGTGTTCAAAGGTGTCTGTGTTATTTTCACACCCAGACAATGTGCAGACGCTTGGTGTATGGTCATATGTGTTCCTTGTCTGTCATAAGTACAACTCTGGGAAAGCCTTTAAGGTTTTTTTGGTTTGTCTTTCCTAAGTGAAGAGTAAATATTTCTTTGGTGAATCTGAAACTCGGAAGAGCAAAGCTGCAGATTGTTTTACTCATACTTTACTGTCATGGTTCAGTGGTTCTTTCCAAATCTTGGACTACTATCCATAGCATGTCTCAGGAAACTTCACAGCCGAAATAATAAGCTCAGCAATTAAGTCTATCAAGGTTAAGCTCCTCAATTCCTTATATTTAATAAATGCTTGTAAGCTTGTGGGGAAAGATCTGAAAGCCTACAGAAGTAGAAGTTGAACAAAGCTGTTATATTACACCTGGCTCCCAGTTTAGACTTGTACCTCATGCACCTTCACCCCCACCCCGAGAAATCCCCATAGTAGTCTCGCTATTTGGACTCATACATGAAGGACTAGAGGAGCTGATATTGCTCCTTGATTCATAATAATTTGCCAGTCAGAAAATCCCATGGTCTTCTTTGAGTAGTAGACTGGTTTAAATGAATGGTTTAATCACTAAGCTGTTAAGCAAAAGCGGATCATCCAGGAAATGAGCTGCAACAATACTAGCAAGCTTAGATATGTCAGGAAATGAGCACATAGAATTATCAATATTGTTGGAAAAATGTGGTTTTTTGGTCAACACTGTTCGCTGAAATTTCAGTTCATGGAGCGAGTATGGTTCATGGACCATTCTTAATAGACAGTTTGTCTACAACTAACCTATATGAGGAAGAAAGAGAGTTTAATGACATGAATGAAGCCAGACTGTGTGCCAGCTGATATTAAAATCAGAGAGGGCCTTTTAGCTATTCAATTTACCTTAAACAGATGTAGCTCAAGAATCATGGTCCCAGAAGCACACTGACTGTGAGTTTTTAAGATGAAGTTTGATCGATTTATTCTCTCACACATTGTAGTATAGTGTGGTTGCCCAAAATGTATGCTTGATGACTGAGATGGTCAGTTCTAAGAGTGTTTCTAAGAGATGGTATTATATTTATTCCCATAGTATTTTCTGTCTCATTCCTTGTGCTTCCTGGATTTTGTATGTTGCAAGCTTGAATACTTTTTTGTTGGGCAGTATGCAGGCGGGTTCCCTTTACAACTGACTTAGTAGCTAATATTTTATATGAATATTTCAGATTATTTCTTCTAAGACTATGTGTGACAAGAATTAATGTCGCCTACCCATATTATCAGCCTTCTTGAAGTTTGATGTTATTGTTTACCTTAAATAATCAAAACAAATTTAATCTGACAGTTTTATTTTCTTGTAGTGATAATGAGCTTTTGTGCATCCTACCAGTTTGAGATAGTTTCATATGTATTGAGTCTTATCCTTGGAACGTATTCTTTAATTAAGAAAGTCCCACATGAAGATCCCACCTCATGCTCCACCATAGCTTTTTCAGTATCATATACAACGACACAGGACATCAAAAACTGTTGTAAATCTGTCATGTTAACTGTTATTGAAGGGAGATAGTTATCAACAATGTGATATGTTATAGTATAATAATAGGTCCTTGAGATTCCAACGTCATTGTAAGACAGTCTAGACAGCAGCTATTTCTGTCTGCAGCAGTCTTAAGGAATTAAGCAGTAGTGAAACAAGAAAAATCCACACCTGTAGATCCATCAACCTTTGAACTTCTGGCAGTAAAAGAACAGTATTTACCTGATTTGAAAAGAACTTCCAGCAGTGGACTTGCTGAATGTGCTGCCCTTGGTAAGAAAGAAACTTCCAGTAGAAGCCTGGCAGCTTCCATTATGCAAAGTGAGCTGAGATATTAAACAGTAGGCTTAAAAAGAAAAAAGAAAAAAAAAAGGGGGGGGGGGAAATAAAAAGGAAAAACATTAATCCCATCTTTTCCAATGCTCTGATAAGTGTCCCTGAAAAACGTGTTCTAAAGAAGCCAGACAGGTTTCATCTGAACAGGTCAAGAGGTGAAAGAAACCTTTACAGCACGCAAAAAGAGGTTATAACTTTCAGTTTGGGTAGTGCCTTACCTGATGAGTTCTGATTGCATCCTCATTTGACTCTTTGAAACTGTTACTAAATGTTCTTTAACACCCAGTGAACTAAACACATCGAGGAGAACTTAGTTTGAAAGCTATTATCGTATTCATTTCTTTTACACTTCTGAGAACATTGCTTATGGCACCTTACGAATTCCTGTGAATTCCCTTTTTAGTACCTTAGATAGAGGGTGTGAAAGAGAATATGATCAAAATTAATGCTGAAACATCTCCATAGGCAAAAAACTGCCTGGAAAATCAGGCCTTAAGGAGAATTCACTGTTCAGCTTTGGCTTTGCATTCACAGATGAGTGTATTCTAAGTGTTTTATATGGAAAGTAACATAGATACAAGCACTTTGCTTGTTAGTGAATTAGGAAATCCTACTGTTCTACAGCTTTGCAGAAGTTTTGAAAAAGCAGAGATGGTACCCAATGTGAATACAAGAAAGGCTTTCTTTTTCAAAAATATTGTTCTGCCATCAACAACAGGCTTCGAGACCCGCAGACAAAACTCTAATGATAATACGCTAATAAATGGATGGTATTTAATAAATAACTCAATTTGTGACATATAAGTCAATGGTTTACCAGTCCAAGGTATAGTAACAGTACTGCTGTTGAGAGGAGTAACACTAAAGAAAACACTACGTGGAACCACAAGTGTCTGGAATTTAGGTATTTATGAGGATGTTTATGCATCATTCTTATGTTATAACTTCTTAGTGAACAATAATACATAAATCTTAATGATGTAAGAGACAAAATTGCTCTCCCCACTCTTTGCAGAACCAAAGGCAGAGGTACAAACTTGCAGCCTCTGAAAAGATTTACATACCTATTTTATGGCTAAAGTGACTAACAAAATTAACTAACACATAATGTTTTTGCTAAATTCATATTCCCACTGGTGTTCTGAAACAAATCTCCCTCTTTAATGAATCACTTCAGACAGCCAGTAGGAGGTGGTAATGTACAAAGTGGGTGGGATTTCAGTCTCAACACCCAGACGTTTGGGGCTTGCTGGTTGCGATTTTCTTGCAATTAGCTTGGATGTCTTTTTGTATTATTAGATCCTCTCTGAGGAGCGAAAAGTTAAACCAAGAAAGTATCATGGTATCATCTGACACAAGGTGGTTCTGAGGACAATCAGTTAATGTGAGACTTCAAGAGCAACATTTGTAGAAATGCAAGAAATCTGTCTAAACTAACTTTCATCATGTGCAATGCAGATACCTATGCACACATGCTTTAAGCTCCCTGTAGAAACAAAGGAGAAAGTAAAACGGAGGACACCTCTTCCCCGCCCCGCTTTTAGGAATCAGTGCAGCTCATTCCAAACAAATATATAAGGGAGGTCAGATGAATTGCTTGCTGAAAGTACCCATTTCTCTGTGTCAGCTTGCTGGATTTTCTAAGAAAACAGCTCTGCAGACATTTTAAGTTGGGTGAGATGTGTCACATTTATGATGTCTATGTTAGATGTGACCTGCTGGGTTTAAACACCTACCACCCCTCCTGGGGTTACAGCCTGAAATTTGACATGGAAACTTGAATATTCTCTCTCTTCAAGAGCAACCCTGACAAACTGGGGATTAATAGCAGAAAGAAGAATCAGCAGCATGTACTTTTACTATCTACACAATACCCAGATGGCATCAATCTGATCTCACCAAGAAAACCTATGATAAACTGCAACATTAAGCAGATTGAAACAATGGGCTTGCATAAAATCTTATGCGCATTTAGGAGAAGAGTATCTTGGTTTCCTCAAAATAAGCATTATTTTTAAACAGTTTATCACATAATTTTCACGTGCATTCATATGCCCTTGGTTTGCATGTGTATGTGTGTTTTTCTCTCCTAATCCTGTCGATTACACTGTATTTTAAAGTCAGATGAAAGGAAGAGCAAGCAAACAGAGTTTTTTCCACTGCTTTGATGTCACTAATGTTCTGTCAACTGACTTATTAAACCATACACTCTTAGTACTCTAAGCAAAATCTTGAGTGCTTTACAAGGTGTCTAAAAATATACTGTGATCCTTAAAACTATGATCATACTTATCGGACAAGACACTAAATAAAAGATGATGCTCAAGACCTCTTTTATATTTTATTCACCTCTACATATAAGTTTAATCAGAGAGGCAGTATTTTCTATTCAGTCATAGTTAATTAGGGAAGTCTTGCAGAGTCTGGAGGTGAGGTTTTTACATTATGTATTTTAAAAGCAGTTTAAACAACACCATCCAGCTAATTTCCAGTGTGGAGCAAACTGGAATGAAAATGACACTGAGAAGAAATAGCTTGCAGCATTATTTTGTTGCAGTGGAATACAACAATCCCACAAAGGATCAAGGGGATCAGTGATAAGTGTTGAACTTGCAAGTCTTATACATAGTGCAAAGAAGCTAAAAATCTGCACTGGATTACAAGTCCAAACAGATGTTGCTGTGCTGACAGTGACTCCACTCTTGCTCTGCAAAGAAAGTTCCTTGCTGATCCCTTTACCTGAGAGTTTCTACACTTGTTCAATCCCTGCAGAATTCCTGAACTTATTCCATGACGTTTCAAATGAACGGAGAGAGATTGGGCGAAAAATGTGACCAGGTGGTTAGGTTTTTAGCCGGTGCAACCTGTCACCTCTTAAATAGTGGGACACACAACGACTTGTTTCCAGACTCTCTTTTGAAAGAAATGTAATTATCTGGAGCCCTAAGCAACATGTCCAAATATCTTAGTTTTTCCTGGGACGCAAACTGCAAGAATGCAGTACTACTCCCCAGAGTATGACTTAAAGTGGGTCCCATTTTTAAACGGTTTTGTATTGCAGCTCTGTGGACATTAGCAGTGACTCTCATTTTGGCTTCAGTGGGACCAGAATGTTATACTTGGTTTCTTTTCTGACTAAATAGAAAATGTTTCATTAGTATTTGTCTTATTACCTTATTTCAGATATTTTTTTTTCTTTTGCTGTTGAGTAGCATTTCTAATAAAACTGGGTCACAGGAGTAACAAGAGGTAGCTTCAGAAGACGAATAGCTCTTGCTCTTTCCCTGCTTTTTGTGTAGTACTTTAAGCCTCTGTAGAGCTTTTAATCCCAGATCTCTGGATGGGATTCAACAGGCTTAGCAACAAAACATAAAAGCTTACCAAAAGCACCCCAGAAAAGACTGCATTATGTCTGCCTTTTTCCTAGCTGATCCCTTATTCATTCTACTTTCATATCTATCATTTTTAATTACTTTTCCTCAGTTTTAGAAGCCACATGCTGTTGCTTTGCATTTGAAAAAAAAATCATCTGTCTTGACAAGCCCATGCCGTCACACTGAATGGGGAATCTACTTCCAAAGACAGCCTCCAGGTCAGCACATGAAAACTCTGAGGTCAAAATGTTGTCAGTAATGAGATCTCAAGCATTTCAATAGTTCACATAGCTTTTTATACAAGGCAGGAGAATCCCTCTGTTTCCTCTGGTGCTGTTTCATGCTAATTTGGAAGCTGTAAACCGGCATGAAACATTTCAAATGAAACATCATCTCATCTTGGATCCTAATTTATGTCTTGCAGAGTGCTGGGGTTGAGGCTGTTGAATTCTTAAGAACAAGACAGTACATGCAGCTAGATTGCTCACCAGTGAAATGAAGAATGAGTTAATTACAAATATTCCAAATACATTTTTTGCTTGAAGTCTGGGGTGTGTTATTTCTTGCTTTATATTTTTTATAAACACTTCTGCTATAAAAGGTATAATAAATAATAATTTGTTTGACCAATTACTTTCCTCCCTCCGGTCCCTTTTTCAAAGGATATCCTACATAGCTAGGTACAAATTCAAAGCCGTAAGACTTGGTCACCTTCTTCTGATAGGAGCAACTCAGCTCTTTATGACAAGCTCATTTCAATTTTGCAGTCCATGTTGTTGCAGAAGGATGAGAACTAAATGTGCTTATCACTGTGAACAGAGAAAGCTTCATACCCTGCACACAGAAGTTCCCAATAAGTCCTCAGGCAAAATTTGACACCAGCAGTCCAACAGACTTGTAGATCAAGGCTCCATGAAATAGTAAATCTTGATCATCTGGAATCCTTGATACTTTTATGGAGAAAAAAAAAAAGTTTGAAATTCTAAACCACACATTTACAGCTTTCCTTCCCCACTTATACTCCAAAGCAGTAGTAGGAACAAAGAGTAGAGAGAAAAAAGATTATTAGAAATTTTCTTGTTTCTTAAGCAAAAAGGATTGGTCATCAATGAAGTAATATGAATTTAAGAAGTAGCATTTTACTACAGACACTGAGGTCTACAGTTTGCAAGGGGACAAGTGCTAAGTAAAGGTCAACAAATGTTAGCGAAAACATGGGAACTGACTACCAGCTTTTCTTCTCAACTTCAAACAAGTTTTCTTGTAACGCAAGTAATTAGAAGCTGGCCTATGTTTGAAAGTGTGAAAATCATTTTTTGTTACAGAGGTCTTCTTAATTTTTTTTGATATATATTATGACACTAGATATTTACCTTTATCATATGATCACAAAACCTGTTTCTGCATCACCTGGAGTCTATGGCCCAAGTGATAAAGAGAAGTTTGGATGCTTCTGAGCTGAACCTGAGCTCTGAAGCTTTTTAATTTTTTGTCATTGGTATGCATAACCTGCTGGAAATGCAGACAAACTGGACTTCCAGTCCCTCAGAAACAACCCAGAGATGCAAGAAATGCTATTTTACCTGCTTTGCATGCCTTTAAACAAACACAGCAGGGTATATCAGATGAAGATTGAGAATTAAGTTCTAATTACAATCAATATCTTTGCCATGCCTGCTTTGCCAAATAATGTATATTTCAGTCAGTGCACTTTGGGGATTTATCTCTGCAAGGCCTGTTTCTGCCCAAATCAGTGTGTCTTTCCCTTTGATATTCCCACAGTGTTCACATATACCCTCAAACATACACAGCCCTGGGTAATATGTCTCCAATGCGATGAAATCAATGGGAACACAGCCTTTTTTGCCTGACAGTATTGTCAGGGTGTATTATCTGGTTTAGGCTGTGGCTTCAGTTCATAGCAGTCGTCAGTTAAATTTCCCTTTCTGAAGCTGAGCAAAGTGTGGTAATGTCACCGCCACAGGCGACTGCCGCTCACAGGACGGTTTACCGGTGGAGCTTAGCCTCCTGGCTTGTCACAGTGTATATATCTCAGGGTCTTCTTTTCCTTCCTACTCAGAGGTTTCCAAGAATGTTGCCTGGAGCAGTCATGGGATGCAAAAAAAGAGAGATTTTTGTTCTGCACTTAGCAACATTACCACACTTCACACTCAGTTTCTGATAAGGGGAAATTTAACTGACTGCTCTGAACTAGATATACCAGATAATACACTCTGACAGTGCTGTGGATAAAGGCTGGCAAACCTACTAATTTATATTTCATTATCTCTGCACTTGGCTTAATCTGTTATCTCTTACTAAATGTTAGCTCACGAAGAGAGCTGAACTGAACAGCAGAAAGGGGAACCACAAACACTCTTGAACACTGGGTAGCTTCTGTGCCAGAGGGTACGTGGGGCATTTTGGCTACTCAACCTTCCCAAAAGTTAATGTGCAGCACTGATACACTTGGTGTTGTTTTAAACCAAGGTTTGTATCCCCATACGACCACCTCTCTGTCAATTGCAGAGTGCTTTTTTTCTTCTCTGGGTCTCTGAAGGGGCGTTCATTCCATCTGTAGGTGTTCAAGATAGAGGTTCATCAGGATATCTGTGGTTGTCAACACAGCCCACAACTCCAGCTATTTCAGAAGTGGGTGATATACACAGATCAAAATGTGCCCTTATTTTCTAGTCTCTGAGGAATGGCAGTATCAGTCATTGCTAGTGATGATAAAGTTTTAATCTCCTCAAGGCTGGAATACAAAGTTCAACATCTTGCACAGTCTAATTCTGACTCTCAGTTGTCCATTTTTTGCCATAGTCTTGTTAGTACAATGATAAAGAATAGCCCACAAACCATTTCCATACACACAGAGGAATATTCAGTATTCTTTATAGTTTATATCTGTAGCAGCAACTTTTTCCAAGGAACAAAATCAAAGAAAACATTATTGCAACATGAATCTTACTTTATTGCTAGGAAGACAACTGCACCTTCAGAGGGAGATTCAGTGACTGCTGTACAGGTTCAGGGACTTTGTTATCCATGATCTTCACTGAAACTGTGGTCATGATACTGAGCTAAAAATCAGGAGAGCTAAATTGTCTCTGTAAGTGACATAGAGTCAGAGAGGGACTTTTTACAATGGCATGTATTGATAGGATGAGGAAGAATGTCTTTAAGCTGACAGAAGAGAGATTTAGATTAGACATTAGGAAGAAGTTCTTCCTTGTGAGGGTGATGAGGTGTTGGCATAGGGTGCCCAGAGAAGTGTGGCTACCCCATCCCAGGCAGTGCTCAAGGGCAAGCTGGCTAGGGTTTTCATCAACCTGGTCTATCAGAAGGTGTTACAGGAGGGTTGAAACCAGATGATACTTAAGATCCCTTCCAACCCAAAGCATTCTATGATGTTATGATAAAGCAGGTCTTTCAACTTTGCATAAGACATTGTAAGATCAAGATGGTTTTTCTCATTTGGGAGAAGTGTGCTTGAATGCTCCACTGTCAAGGATTCCCACTGAAGTTTTACTCACTCATAAATGCGTTTCTGAGATCAAGTCCTAATCTTGACTTATGCAGAGAAAGGATTTGAGCAAGTTTCCAATATGCTGGTATGTGACCTCACCAATGAGATACTGGCTGAAAGGAAACATTATCCTCCTGACTGACAATAACTCTTAGTTTTAGGTCATTTTTGTCTCACTTCCATTAATGTTATCCTAAAAAAGACATTTTCCCAAGCTGGTTGCTGTTTAGGGAAAGTCATTTTGCATTTAGTGGTAGCGGGATTGCAGTCTTGAGATCCTTCTCAACAATCCATGAAAAAGACAAGGATAGTTAAGTTAATTTCAGGACTTTAGATAACATTCTCAGCTCAAATATCATAAGATACTTGAGAGGTTTGCAAAGACATTATCTGTAGGTCATCAAATTCATACTGCTTTATAATAAAGGTTTGGTTGTGATTAATTTCCTGTTCCTAAGTTTTGAAAGACATTTCTGAAATACCAAAATGGTCCATTCTAACATGTATAAAAAGGAGACCTTAATTAGACTTTTTGTTCGAAGTAAGCCTTTGCTTTGAAATGTAGGAAAAAAAAAAAAGCTAAAATGAGAATGAGAGCTCAAAAATATTAAAATAAAGCAGTTTGCTTACTGTTTTGGTCATATCTCTCAATTTGCAATGTGAAAACATAGGCTCTCAGTCTGGGATGGAAAGAGCTCAATGACTCAAATGTCTGAGACTGGACAAATGCTTAATTTATTTGTACCCTCCCGCCCTTCCTCGCGCCGCCGGCCAATGCGGGCCGCAGTGAGGAGCCGGCTTTAACCATCTGTTGCGAGGCGCCTCCTCCAAGCGCTGCCGCCTCCCTCGCCGGGGGGCTCCCGCCCAAGCACCCCGCCGGGGAGGTGGGGAGCCAGGAGTAAGCTTTATCCCCACCCGGGGAGCTGTTTGCCCTCTGTACCCTGAAGAGCTGGGGCTGTTCCCGCCCTTACGCCCCCACTTACCTCAGGATCGCCGCCCCCTCAGGGCTGGCGCCCCTCGCCTCAGCGCGCTCCTCTCCGCACCCTCTGCCCTTCCCCTGCACAGCACCCGCGGCTCCTCCCGGCCGCCGAGGGGCGAGGGAAGAGCAGCTCGGCTTGGGGTGCCCCTAAGACCGCTGGGCACCGCCCCGGGCAGCCCCGCGTTAGGAGTGCCAGGTGGGCAGCGAGGCGGGAAAGGACGGGGATGGGAACAGGGGAGCAGTCCGAGAACAGGCAGCCCATGTGGGGTCTAATCCTCCTCAGGTTGATGGGGATAAAGTCCTGGCCTGATAAAACTTGCGTACTTCCCACTTAATAAAGGGGGTTCTCCACATGGGGTGTCAGGAGGCGGGCAATGGTATTGCACGGAGAAATGGGCCTCATCCTGCCTCAGTGAGCATAAAGCAGGGCTACAATGTGCTGCCTTTAGACTTCTTAGACATCGCCTGTGGAGAAGCCATTCCAAAACAGTTAAAAGTCTCTCTCAATGTGTAATGTTTCTGAGTTCTAGCCTTTCACGTTCATAATTTGAAGGTTTTTACACAAACATGAGGACAGCCTATGCGCAGGGTCCCTTACTCTGGGTCCCTATCTCCACATCAGAGGATGGTAGTTCAGATGTTTGCAGTGCAAGCATAAACTTTCCCAAAAACCAGAGCCATAGTTCCTGTTTTACTTCTCTTTTTAAATTAAAAAAGCATGATCAGAGTTTTCTGTGAAAAGAAAAAATGTGCATTTGTTGTGGGTGTTAATGCAGATTCTAAATGAATTTCTGTCATTTTTTGAAACCAACAGATTCTTATTTCTCACCAGAGCAGTGTCATTAAATTATGACTTTAAAACCAGAGTGAAGACCAGATACAATTTGCAGGACTTGGAGGATTTTAGATATATTATTATGCAGATTTTAAGGTTATCTTTCCTCATTGACATGTGTTTGATCCGTAGCTGGATAATCTTGTGAGTAAATTAATTATAGGTCCTTTTATTATTAAAAAATATTATTTCTGGGAATAAAGTCAACCACCTGTATTTCATACCAATGCTGTTACAAAATGGCTTGTTAGTGATAGTGTGTTATTCCAAATAGACACTTTTGAAGATGAGATACATCCCTTACCCACTAGGAAGGCTTTATCTTTGCATGAAAGGGTCTCAACACAGCTGAGATTTGTCTTATTATTACAAAAAAAAAAGAACTAAAATACTCAAATTATTTGGATTTTTCTTATAAAACTCATGATGGATGAAATTTTGCCTTTATGTATGCGTGTGGAATGCCTATAAATCTGAAGGAAGAATTTGTCATTACAAGATATTTTTAAGGAATGGTTTCTATGTAGTCACAATTACTAGAATGACAAATTAACTAGTGAATCTTCCATTAATCTTATAAAGCTATTCTCAATCCAAAGTTATTCCCATATATATTTTAATCAAGGCTTGTCATAATAATTTTGTGAGATATTGTTTCTAACATTACTGCAAGGTTTTGTCTTAGTACTTTAAGAATGTTATTACTATTATGGATTTTATTAATACATAGGAATTCCATCTCATGTGTTAAACCAATTGTTCTAGGTGCCAAATGTTTGCATAAAAAGATGCTCTTCATTTTAGTGCTTCACACATCATCCTATATAGAAGTCAAAGAATGGTTGGAAATACAACAATCCATAGGCGAACAACTGGCCTCTGTAACAGTGAAAATACAAATAGGAAATCTTGTAAGGAAATCCTTTGTAAGGAAATCTTGGCAGAATCCAAAAGGATGTGCAGGTAAGTGGTGTCTCAGTCCACTGCGGTGATAAACACTGTTGTTAAACATAAAAACCTATGCCATAAGCCTCAAAATAATGTTTCTCTATGAAGTCTTTAATTTCATAAGCAAAATGATTGCTGCAAAAGGCAGTTACTTACCTTTTTTAAAATAAGCATCCTTTCCTCTGCTTTATTACAGTTCTCATTACTTATTTGTATAGGTTAAAATATGACAAATTCTGCATGCATACATCATCAGTATTACATATGTCATGAGTACGATTAGAGCAAGATTCAAACAGATCAGCAACATGCCATCACTTCATGGATTTTCTTCTGTAGTTTTACTTCCTACTATCTCAGTATGTGACCTTGGGAATTCATTGAACACTTTTGTGAACGATTCTTTTCATCTGGGACATCTGGGGTAGCCATACTTGCAGAAGTGCACTTTATTAGTAATAATATTTTGGGAATTTATTTATCTGTAACAAATGAACTAGTAAGTAACCTCTTTGAATATAAGGATCTAATCATCATAACATCCAGCAATGTGCACTTGCCACCCAGAAAGCCAACCGTATCCTGGGCTGCATCACCAGCAGCATGACCAGCAGGTCAAGGGAGATGTATTCTCCCACTCTACTGCGCTCTGAGGAGACCCCCCCTGCAGTCCTGAGAGAGCTGGGCTTGTTCGGCCTGGAGAAGGCTCTGGGGAGACTTTAAAGCAGGTTCCAGTGCCTAAAGGGGCTGATAAGAAATCCAGAGAGAGACTTTTCATAATGGCTTGGAGGCATAGGATGGAGGTAGTGGAGTGCGGGTAGTGGGGGAGGGAACGGGAATGGCTTTAAACTGAAAGAGGGTACATTTAGATTTAAGGAAAATTTTTTTACTGTGAGGGTGGTGAGGCGCTGCTACAGGTTGTCCCAAGAAGCTGTGGCTGCCCCAAAGCCAGAAGTGTTCTAGGCCAGGTTGGATGTGGCTTTGAGCAACCTGGTCTAGTGAAAGGTGTCCCTGCCCATGGCAGAGGGGTTGGAACTACATGATCTTTAAGGTCCCTCCCAAGCCAAACCACTCTATTATTCTATGAATACAGTATTTTCTGCTTCATTCTAAGCAGAACATAATTGTAGGTCTATATTGCTTAAATGAGGTTTAACAACTAGGCAGTATTTTTTGTCAAATATCATAGCAAACAACTTTAAACTATCAAAGATCCTGTATAAAAGTCCCTATTTATCTAATTGGTGAGGCAGTGCATTAGCAGTGTGTCCAGAGATAAAGCTGCAAGCAATTACAGTTCAGGATACCAAATTCGGGGAGAAGGAACAGTTTTCCACAGAGTTCACGATAAAGAGAACTATCCTTGAAAAGCTTGATGTTTTCTGAAGAAAGATTGTAGTGCTTAATTATAATTGTTCAAAGACACTAGAGTCTGGTACCTCCAAGAAAATTATTAAAAAACTATGTTGGTGTGGTTTCCATGTGCAGCAGGTGTTCATCACCTGAGAAGCTCAGAAAACATCATTTCTGGCCATTCCCACACTATGTGTTTGCATTAAGAATGGTGGTTTTGGTGGGTGCTTTCAAGTCACATCCAACAAGGGATTGTGTGTGTGTTACATATAGTTACCCTGTAACTTTCTTCTTACATCTTTTCTTTACACAAAGTTGAGCAAAATGCACTCTATTAGGCTGATGCTTTGAGCAGAGTTAAAAATGCGGGTATGCATTAGCTGGAATAATCAAATATTTTAAATCCCTAATGTCTTAGGAGATCCATTAACCTTAATCAGTTCAACACATCTGATTGTGCTTGCCAACTGCCCTTTTCCAAATAAAAATATATCAAGTTACATTAATAGCATCACTAATTAAATAGCGTGAACACAAAAGCAAGCCCTAAGATCCACATAGTGCAGACTTGGGTCACTGATTTAGTTCCAGATCTTGCAGCAAGCTGTTCTCTTAAGTGAACCAGCCAAAACCATGAAAGTGGAGCTCAGCATGTGAGTGCAAAGGCAAAGTTTGAATTTTAAACACACACTCTTCTTTTTTGCCTTGCGAAATATGTTAAGGTCCCAGTGGAAAAAAAAACCCACTCAGGATTGAATGAACTAATCAGAAACATACCTTAGAGCCTTAGTCATAAAGAAATTGCTTTGTTATAAAGACAAAGCAGATTTGTGGGAATGTTGCCACTTTTTATAAACTGTCAAAAGCTGGGGTTTGTTTTATTTTGGTTATGTGCCAGTCATGACTCAGGAACTGTTATGAAAATGAATGTGCTATTTCAAATCTTGCAAGACTTAGCCTAGATTTATACACTGTAGTGTATTTACCTAAACAAACAAATTAATCTCAGAAGCTGCAGAACTGAAACCTCTCGGAATGTACCTTTAGGTGCTGACACTACCAAGAAAAAACCGTGGATGGATGGATGCTGCTAACCACTGAAAATGCCAGCAGATGGTAAGTGAAATGTTCTGATTTTACCTCACTGGCCATGTCTTCTGCTGGCAAACAACTGTATCTGTTACGGGAAGGGATAAAAAATAAAAACAACAGTAGCAACAAAAGGTACAACAAGTACATAAAGAAACAGCTGTCTAAACTTCAGAAGGTAAGACAGTTGTGTATTTGACTCCAAGATTTTTCTTTCTGTGTAAAGACACGTATCAGAACTGAGTGGTTTTTCTTTTCTTTGATAGCTGTGGTAAATGGTAACTGCAATCTCACATTTCCTATGCCCTTACTTGGAACCTTAAGGGAAATACATTATAACTCCTGTGCTAACAGGGATGTGTTCAGCAATAACAACCTGTAGCTTCTAGAACACTTTTCTGTTTCAAAGAGCTTTGCAACCATTGATTAATTAATGTGTTCTGTGTTCAGTTCTGGGTAAGCATGCAATCCTCCCACTAAACAGTTGAGCTTTGTTATAGCTTTTAAAGCCTGAACTGTGCTGCGGGTTGCGTGAGTGAGCACGTGCAGAGGGGCAGTGCTGGAGCGATAGCTGCAGAAGGCGTTCTGAAGGCCTGCTGTTAGCGTGGCTACAAGGAACATGGTTAACAGTGGCTGTGAATCTTTTCCTTTCTTGAGGTGTCAGATGACACACAGAGGTAAAAAAAGCCTCATTATCTCTTTCCATAAGTTAGATTTCCTCTTTGATGTGTTACACATAAAGGCAGGCTACTGTGCTGACACAAGCATCACAGTCATGAAGTTCCTTCTACTACTCACACGCTCACAAATTACTTCTCTTTTCTGACTTTACACGTGCGCAAAAGCAAAACTTATTGTATTGGTTTCTACATTTAACATAAAATGAATATATTTTTAGTTGCAATCTGTTTGTAATGAGGAGTTTCCCTTTTCAGTCCAATTCATCAAGATATACCTGCCTGGATGCATTCACTTGTACCAACTGCCTTTATTTCAGGTAAGAATGGAACTGGCTTTGTACCTTCTACAGCTCTTAAGCACAGTGATCCTGCCTTTGTCAGCTGATAGCCTGACTGAGCTGAATGATACATATACAAAAGTTACCATTTTAAGAGGCTGTTTACACCAGCTACTGGCAACTAAGCCAAATTTCTTAATTTGAAATACATAGTACACTCATTATGTACTTCAAATATACATAGTTACAGTGGAGCCTTGCCAATGATGCTGTCTAAGCAATTGCATGCATTGCATATCTGCTTTGATAGAGTACTGGATCTGGCACTAGACATTACAGAACAGATTTTTTTAGGGTTTGGGTGGAAGACAGAGCCTTAGACACCTTAGCTAGACTATAAAAGATGGGTTTTTTCCTATCTCCAGTATGTTGAGGAAAAGCCTCCTAAGGAGTACGAATACATAAAGTCATTTCAGCAGGGAAAAATTGACAGAGGGAGAAAGAACTTTATATAGTTTAGAGATCTCTGCCAAGTTGCTTGCTGTAGAAGTTTCTGTAGACACACTTTGTAAGCAAAGATTCCTTGGACTCTAGCAGGGGACTGAACATTTTTGAAAAGATGTACAGCTTTACAGTGCAGGACAGGGTTCACATTATTTACTGGGAAATGCCTGGCTGCTTGCCAAGCTGAAAAACACTCCCTTGCTAGCTGAAGAAAAACAAGGTAAAATAAATACCTCAATATTACTCTATTACAGTGTTTAGACTCTACCCTTCAGATGGAAAAATGAAATTTATTACAACAATAAATGACCCCCTAAAGATCTGAAAACTGCCAGGGTTCTCTGTCTGTTCCTTTCTAATGAAGCTTTGCAATTTCACCAAAGTCAGAAAGTTGCGATTATACCAATAGATCATGCCTGCGCATACATATGCAGTGTGTATGGAAGTGACATGCTTTAATTGTATTTCTAATGGAAAAGATCAAATAATTCCATAAAATATGCTACAGGTCTCATGATTGATGATTTCATTTTGAACAAGGCAAATTAAAAAATGAGACTAAGAACACAGGGAATCTGTGAAATTCCTCACTTGCATATACAGATTTATGCATAGATCTAATCCTGACATTTGGTATGGGTTGAATGTGCATGTGGCATCCTTTCTGGTTACAGTTCATGGTTCTTTCCTATTATTTGTATATTTTTAAAGTAATTCAGATCAACAAAATTGCAATTTCTGCAGTCCTAAAAATGCGTGAGGAATTGAACACAGTTATCTCTGGGAATCTTTTCTTATGATATCTGGAAGTTCTGTTTCATATATGTAGTGCTACTGTAGGTATACTTGTATATTAACCAGTGGATCTGTTATTTACATATAAAGGACAGAAAAGTATGTACACTTTATGATTTTAAGTGAGCTCTGAGTTTTGCTCTTCTCCAGCAGAGAGCACACAGTTTAATTCACAAGCTGTATCTAAACATTTCCTTCCTGTTTGAGATCTAAGATATAATAAAGTAAACAGCTTAGCTATAGGCTAGGCCACACATTCGTTGATACTAAGAAAACCAGGAACTGTTGTGACAGCTTAACTTGATCTTCTGGCATCTAGGTTTTCTGGTTATACAGCAAATCTTTCAAGCTTCACTGGTTACCACTGTCTCTACTGTGATAACTGTTCAATACCACAGATATTGTTAGGCAGTATCTTACTTATGTATGCCATGTGTATTTCTATGTGTTGAGCCTTAAAATCAAACCCTCCCTGACCTTTGGAACATGCAGTCACACTTGCATTTAGCTGCTAGCCTTTACTACTTAAAAATCTCTAACAGAACCGCTATTTTGCTTTTTCGACTTAATATCTGGACTCAAACCAGACCTGCATGTATGAGATACATCTCAATATGTATAAAGCCATATTTGGAATCTCCAGGGTCTCAAGGGTTGTTAAGTTGAAGGTATTTGCTTATGCTAGGAAATAGAGAATATACGCAACAGCAACATTTCTTTTGGATTTTACTCTTCTCAAATACATGCACTGAATGAATACTTATATATACTGTCTTTATGTTGTAAACTTGGGTATGGGTAACAGTTTTCCTGGGACAGTATGTGTTTGTATAAACATGTCTTCTATGGAAGGATGGGCAAGTTTTGGGCTGAAGTCAAACAGCTTTAGATGGAAGTTGGATTGCCAAGCACAGAACAGGTGTTTGGCACAAATGAGACATCACAATAACACATCGTTGTTACACATACTCTTTCTTTAGGTAGAAAGCAAGTGTACAGTGCCATGCTGTGTTCTTCCTGCTGCTTGGAATGTTGGTATAAAGCATCAGAAATAATAAACTATTTCAATAGTTTTCTTGTTACATAAAGAAATTCTGATTAAAGAAATTTCTGCTCCCATGTCAGTGACATCACATGTTGCAACCTCTTATTGTACAAATCCTCAGGTTTTGCCTTTTTATTTTGTTTTGGCAGAGCAAAGTAATCTGAATGTGTATATGAAGGGGGAAGGGACTGAACTGTGCAGCTTCTAGGAAGCAGGAGCAGCAAATGAGAATCCCACCCAGAGGCTTTCATTATATGGTTCTTATGAAAGAAACTACATTGTGGGATAAATGCCCAGGCCATTGTTTGGCTTTTAACCCATTCCTCCCTCAGATGAAATCCTACCAAAGTAGGCTGGAATTTCCCAGAGTGAAAAAACATGTTTGGGTTTTTGCAAAAGGATCTAAGTTTTGTCTGGAAAATCCATTAGAATAGAAATCTTTATCAAACAGATTTTACCAGATAGGATCCTTTTTCAGTATATGGTGTCATGCTGTATACCAAATAGCATTCTTCTCTTGCCAAAAGCTACTTTAATATGTCTAGCACAGCAGCTTTAGGGCTCATGATCTTCACAGATAGAATGTAAACTTAAAGATTGATAATTATTTATGATAATTTTTATTTCTATACTGTAATGGTAGAACTACAGAAAATAATCTAAATCTGTACGAGAACTGAGCCCTCACGAGACTGGAGCTTTGTAATGCACACATTCAAGTTTGGCCCTAAAATACATAAATCATGGCATTTTAGCTACTGACTTGTAGAACACAATGAACAAATGCAGTGCAAAGGATTGCAAAGAGCAACTTTATCTAAAGCAGTGAGGATTGAAAAGAAAAATTCAAATTCATCCCTGCCATTGGGTGGGTGGATTCATTTCTGGGTTTGATTTTTATGAGTTGGGACATGTTTGTGATGCTTTTCTGCCATTTTTTTTAGCAGACACAATAAATCATAAGCTTCCTAAATGAAACATTTTCCTTTGTGACAGATAATTTTGCAGGAAAATTGCATGTAGGAAAACATCATTAAAAATAAAATTCCCAGTCCATTTTGTATTTTATTCCTGCTGAGAGCTGGTTATCATTTGAACTTTCATGCCACTGCCTGAGCACACTGGTTATATATTTATTTGACCTATTTCTTAGCACAATGCATGAGAGAACTGAACATGAAGGAAAATTGCTTATAAATTATATTACATTCTTTTTAGTTGCATCTGTTATGTTTCTCCCTTTGTGATTGCAACAGGCAAAAACTGCCGTGGACAAGATAAAAAAGAATAGGCATATATAAATAAATCACCTATTCTGTAGTTCTTTCTGTTTGATTGTAAAACTCAAAAGTCAGCTCTCCATTTTTATCAACTTCTGCTCAGTGAGGCTACAGTGGGGTTTCTAAGAACTGTGGTCAGATGACCTGGTTGTAAAACCACAAAATACGGATTATACCTGGTTGCACATGCGTTTTTAGATTACTCTCGTTATTTGAAGAATGAAGCTAAAAGTCAGTCTCTCTGGTTTTTTGTGCAACACATGGTATGCACTTCTAATGTTGAGTAATAAACAGTAATATATTTGAAGCATAATCATAAAGTTTTGGCAGATGACATTTTGTATTTTCTGAAAAAGAGCAACACAGATAGCAGTACTGACTGTTGGGTTGAAGTCCACTCCAGAGTTCTTATGTCTTCTCTTCCAGTTCCTCTGTTATTTGCAGCTTTATGATTTATGTATTTATCTGCATACAGTCTTTTGAGAGTAACAGAAGGCTCAGTATAACTGCCAAAAATCTCGTAGGGGCTTTTCCTCAATTTTGCCATGACATTTAAGACTTGGTCAACCCAATACAAGCTTTATTTCTTTAATTTCCATCTTTTTCATTCCTTATAATAAAGTAAGGTTCTTTATAGCTCAGATAAGGTTAAAGGAGAAATCCCAGTTGTACTGAATACAGCTGGGATCTTCTGCAAAACTTGTGTATAGTCTATTTTAGAAGAATAAAATTTTGTATGGGACTTTAATTTCTTTCTCTTGCCTCCCCAAGTTTTTGTTTATCCTCAGTATGTGAGAGGATCCCTTTGTTGTTCACAAATTTATGCTGCAGTAAAACCAGTAAATACATAGGCTATCATCATGATCAGAGAAATCCACTTGCGGATGAATCATCAGAATCCTTTAGGTCTTCCCTGGACCCATCACTTTCTGACGCTTTAAAAGAGCTTAGGCACATTTTCTTCTGGAGTAGAGAATATCTGAGTTGCAGTGGATTTATTTGGATATTGTGTGTTCCATTTTACTCATTCATTCTAACCTTACTAGGCACCTGTTGATTTGAGAAACAGCAAAAAATCATAGAATGCAAAATTCAATATGAAAAGAATGGCATGTGAGGACAAACAGCAAAATACGAATTGAGGAGACAAAAAATAAGAAAGTCTATTAAAAGAAATAGAATTTCTAAGTTTGCTTATTCCTACCATCACCTACATTTTCACAAGGCCACTGCAACCTGAATGAAAAGCTAAACAATAACATTTCTGCTTATATTGAATCAGTGGTGGAAAATTAAGCCTCAGATAAATTGATGATTATGGGACTCAATCTTTTACCAGCCTGTTTTTTGGCAAAGTTCTTCTACATATACTAACTGACATAAAATTGACTTGGTAGGAAAAAAGAATATTAAGCTATGTCCTGGACTGTGTGCTGGCTTCCTTGCCCTAAAAGCGTCTATAAAGCTTTCCTGAGTTGGCAGCTGAAACTTCTCCTGCAAGAGGGAATCCCTAGATGAGGTAGAGCTGGCTTCCAGCCACCTTGGCTTCAATCTGTGCCAACAGGTATTAAGAAAGAGATCTGGAATATTGTTCTTCAAAATTGAACCTCACATAGAAACATGGAGACCTGCACTCTTTTTTTTAAGTAGGTCTGAGTCTTCATGGCTCATCTCCTCCCTGTGCATATGTCCTAAGCATGTATTTATATGCTGTGCATATAAAAGGACTCTTTCAGCAGAATTGTGATTTTGCAGCTTGTAATAGGTTAAATTTCTTTAGAGTATTTATAATTTCTTTTTGTGAAGAATTGTTTCTCCCCTTATGTGTTTTACTGTGAAGAAAACTGATACTGATTCCAGGTAGAAATTTGCTTACAGTTCCTTTTCCAAGCCCTATCCATCTTAATATTTTATTCATAATAACTGTAGTCTATTACAAAATGTTGATTCAGACACAATGAAGAGTAAGTAGGTTTGGTTTGTTCTTTTGTTTTTGTTTTTTTTTTAAGTAGAAAATTAGTGACAAATACAAATTCCTTTACTTTGAACCCATAACATGGTATGTGAGTCCACAAAGATACAAAATAATCATGTTAAAATCTTTAGGTTAGATATATGATCCAGAATCACATAAAACTGTCAAAAAGCAGACAGCTTTGTTTGAAAACTGTAAGTACCAAAGCTTTCACTTGTGTTATTAATATCTTATGTAAGGAGCTGAAAGCACATTAGAGTTTACTACGATACATGTGAAAGGTGTCATTGTTACAACAGATGACGTGTCAGAGATTGCAACGACCACTTACATACTAGTATGTAATTTATCCTTTATAATTGCTTCCTGTTTTGACATAGAGAACTTAATTGTTTGTTATCTTGTAATACACATGGTTTTGTTAGAAACTTCTTTGATGTTTTGAATCTGACAAACATTGAGCACTTGTATTTTACCAGTGACAGTTAACTTGAGTATGTGCAAGCAAACTCTTCTGTGGCTGTATTTATATGCTGTGCATATAAAATGACTCTTCCAGCAGTTGTGATTTTGCAGCATTTAATAGGTTAAATTTCTTTAGAGTATTTATAATTTCTATTTGTGAAGAGCTGTTTCTTCCTTTATGTGAACGTTTCACTATGACTGTGAAGAAACTGGGTAAATTTCTTTTGAGAAGATTCAAGTAACATGTTTGAGAATTTCAAGTGTTTGTCTATGCTTGTCACTGAGATTCTGAGATTCGGAAGACATTTTGGAGGTGGTATTTTCAAGCACCAGGTGTTGTGAAAGATGTCTTCTCTGTAACTGTAAACCTGTGTCCCTCCAGCAAGGAGGTAGCAATGGAGAGAATTCCTAACTTTAGATGACCCCCAAATAAGAGCTCTCTAAATCACTTTTCTAAACAACATTTATTTACTAAACTAATAGAGTCCTCAAAAAACCCCACATTTTAAATGGGCTCCAGGCTATCTGCTGATTGATCACCATCCTGGTGGTCACTCAGCCGCCATACGAAAAGCCACTTCACCTTCATGGGCTGTTCAGCAGTGACTGCATCGATGTACTTGAACCACACTAACAATTTTCCTGATGGTACCGCATTGGTACTGCTGCAGCACTGGTGCTAAATGTGGTCAGTGCAGGTATGGTAGAGGTAAATTTCAGCTGAAATTATTTCACTTGGAATTACCAGCTTTTTCTTTCAGAGTTGAGCCTGTGGCATTACTCTATCCTAGCTTGTAGGTTAGTGGTTTACCACTAATAGTTCAGTATCCCCAGCTGAGCTGTCTAATTACACTTTTTGCTCCCTGATGGCCAGTCTGGCCAGACTGCTGAGAATGGACTCGCATAGTAGTGTCTTATGTCCTATAAATATCTTATGATGTTATTATATTGTAACATGGATAAACTGATTTGTTTTGTAGATGTATCTACGGTGAAAGGTAGAAAGGTTGTGGCATATTACACTAGGAGATATTAGGCTCCTGGATGTTGATATGAGGCTGTAGGAGCAAATCAGTTTGACCCAAGTTGCTTGCATCGATGATTCTTACTATTTGGCAATCCTTGGGAAACAAGCTAATGGGGAAATGACTATATAATAAAGAGCTGAACCAAGCTACCTCTGCCCTTCTTGTGTTTGGTTTCAAAGGAAGAAAAGTGTCTGTCAGGGATGTAGGTAGAGCTTACTGAAATTCAGTACTCACAATGGCCAAAACATTGCTGAGCAGACACCGTGTATGCTAATTGGATTTTGTATATGGAATATGAACCTGTTTCCAAAAAAGCATGTTTAAATAGAATCATAAATGCAGTTCTTAAAAATCTGTAATGAAAGTATATATTTGGTATGTTTGATACAGAAGAGTGCAGGAGTATTTATTTGCTGATCAAATATCAGATTTTATTTGGCATATGTGTAATTATTTGATGTGTTGTCCCAGACAAGTCCAAGATAGATTTTCAGTTTCTCCAAATATTTAGCTTTAAAATGTTAGTTTGTAAATTATGCACCAACTTCATAATAGAACAATACAAAGCACAAGTGGGGTCTCGTGTGTACGAGATGTGTGAATATCCTTGTGCTGAAAACTCTGTGTAAGTTTAAAAAGCAGCAAATGCAGTGGAAGAGCTACAGCAGGAGTGGATGACATCACTGTGCTGGAAAAGATTTTGAGAAATGAGACTTTATACCTTTGCATGAAAACATCAAAGGATGGGGATGATGATGAATGCTGAACAGCTTTCAGGTTTATTTGATTATATTTGTGACTTTTTCAAATTTCTTTAAGAATGTGCTGAGATTTGCTGTTTTTCTAGCAAATAAGGAGATCAAATAAGCATGGTGTAATTGTAGGCTTTGTTGTTGCCATTCTACTGACTTAGTGCAGAGGCATTTATCAATCTAAGGTTTGACATTAACTTCAAAATGCAAAAAAAAAAAGAAAGTTTAACTTAGGGAAAAGGAGCCTGTAAGCACATTTTCTAACATAAAAGGAACGTTAGGATCTGAATCATATTGGGAAGATGGTTAAATATCTAGAAAGAAATTGCCAGACATGTTGTTGTGCAGCATGAAACTCTTCTGGAATTTATTTCAAAGGATCCATTTTCTGTAGCATTATTCTTTGAGAATTTTTTTTATGTCAGATGATTTACTTCAGTGTATAACATTAAATTGCACTTTAACACTTTCCTAACATTAGCAGAAATATTATGACTAAAATTATGGTTTATAACATAGTAAGTTTAAGCAGTATTGCAAAGAAACATGAATTATTATCTTTGAACTGTTGTTTACTCCTAATTCCTTTCACTTGCCTTTAAATCAAATCCTTCGGATCTAACCTCTTTGTCTCTCATTCCCCCCAAATCATGTCAATATGTTCCAGCAGTCATCCCAGATGTGTGCAGTGCTCAGAAATTAAACTGTAGCATTTTGGATCGCTGCCATAAAAGAATGTCAGACTTTAGGATGAAGATTCTTTATAGTGTTGAAAACAAAACAAACTTGGGAACTTCATGACTGGATCTTCCAATTTGGCCCCAACACCTGAACAAGTTAGCACATACTCAAGCCATATTGTTAATTTCTCTGTTTGATTGTTATCTTTTTGGACCATGAATCTCTTGCTGTTATGAGCCTGTGTAATAATCAGCATAACACCAGCTGCATACCATTCTGCTCAGATAATGGGATGAATTTGATTTTTTTAATCTATGCATCTTTATGTGAAAAGTGGAAACATGGATCATAACCTGTATCTACCAGCAAAAAAAGCAACCCAAACCCTCAATAGTAGTATCTTGTTTATAACTTTACATGGCCTAGAGCATAGAACTCAAGATTGCAACATTATAGTTTAAGGTAAGAAGAAACTAGATCTTGGCTGATGACAACTAAAGACCTGGCATGCCAAGCTCCAGCTTTGCTAAAAATCTGAGTATTGTTGCTTCTTGCTCTATAATGAGTGGGCAACATCTCTTCACCCAGCCCTTCCCTCAATGTAATTTTGCTGGTTTCTGCTGCCTTTCGAAGAATCTTTGAGTGACTGCAAGATACTGTAGAATACATTCGCAGTAGGATCCCAGCACTCTCCCAATTGCAGCATCTCCTTTACTGCTTTAACTTTTTATTTCAAAGAAAATGAAACTTCCGCCTGTATAGCCATACTCAAAGGTTTCTTGCTCATGTATTGCCACAAAATCTATATTGCCTACTGACAGGTGTCTCCCACAAACCTGTGTGCCAAAAAAGTCAGTTTTGTTGATGGATGTCATTCAGCCATTTGGAATGATCCTTGTGAGTGTTGAGATTTGTCCTATTGTATTGTATGTTGTTGAATCCCATTGAAAACTGTAGCCAAAAAATAGAAAGAATGTATGACTGCCTCTGCAGCTGAGGTTTTAGTGTCTTTAACATTTGCATTTATCATAAAGTTAATAGACAGTACTGTGTATGTATGTAGTATATTGGGCAGATTAATTCCCTAAATCAATAGGTGAATTGTGAAACTCAGGCTAATACTGTCAAGCTATGCTGCTTACTACAGCTTAGTTTGTTATGATGTATGATCAGAAGAGTAAGCTTTGAAGAACTGCTTGGAGTTTCCTGTTAACTGATAAATATTAGCCAGTGCAGTTAAATATTTTACCCTACTCAGAATATTTCTCGTATTTCTGCCCCTTAGGGTTTCAGTGGCCGAGATGCAGCTGTTGGAATTCCTTATCCTTGCTTTCTCCTAAATAGATGGGAAAAGATTGAAGTTCTACACCTCATACATTAGCTGCTGTTAGTTCTCATCATTCAAAAAAACAGCAGTAACTCGTCCTTCATTGTTGAAGGCATTTTCACTGTGTCAGTGGCACATCCATTATGTTAAGCTATTTGAAAATGTGCGGCATCTGAAAGTGATGCACAAGTTTATTATTTTCATTGTGTGGGCAGAGCTTCAGCTGCCACAGTCAGCAGGGCTGTCAAAAGGACTATGTTTTTTGGATTTTCTTAAAGATTTTTACTTTTAGTTTATAGTATTTATAGGCTTTCAAAATGTCCTCTGAAGTAGCAGGCTCTTTTATGGCTTCCTCCTTAAGCTGTTGTACACTAGATTTGCTCTATGGGCTTATACAGCACAGCTCAAACTCTGAAGAAATCTATGTTACTGCTAAAACCAATTAATTTTACATTTTACATACATCATTTGCTTCATTACTGCAATGAAGCGATGGCACCTATGTACTTTATGATATTCTCCTTGCTCAGTGCCTAGAGTTTTCACTTGATATGTCTGGAAATAGTTAACATATTAAAGACTGCTGTCCTATTTAGCTGATATTAGACAAACCAGATATTTTCCCAGCTTTTCAGCAGAGGTAATTAATCTGTATGGAGTGCAATGTTGCTGGCTTTGGCACCTGAGCTCATTCAAGCATTTCTTCAGAGTCATGCATTATATTACAGTGACATACATTCAGGAAGGCATTTTGTTCTGAAACTAAAGACAGTTTTCCTCACAGGATTCAAGTAATGTTCTCAATATTGATTTAAGGAGTGTGAGGGAATTGATGCACAGTGTTATGAAAATTCTAACACATACTGTTTTTTTCCTTTATATTGTCTAGTCTAATGAGGCCACAACTTTCATCATCATATTAAAAATTTTGAGATTTGACTAAAATAGAGGTAATATGCGCAACTATAAAAAGATACATGTATATTATGCATACATTAATTTTTTATATATACTTATTAGAACTCTTTGAATTGGACAGTGCATATTTGAGAAGACTTCCTGTTTTGACATTCACTTTTCTGTTAAGAAAAGCTGAAGTTGGAAGTGTTATGTGAACACACATTTTATGACATATGATGGGCACTGTATAATTATATCCTTATTTCTTTATCTTGAGAACTCATTTATGAATGTTTCTCTGATGATTACTTTTCTTCATTACATCTTTTTGGACATTGAAAAGAAGATATAGCTGGAGACTGACAATTCAGATATCATTAGGTCCAGATTCTGGCCAGTCTGAAGTGTCAACATATCTTCAAGCGGAAGCAGGAGCAGCCAGTAGTTAGTAGACCTGTAGCAACCTGATCTGCCTCTGAGCCAATGTTTCAGAAGTTCCCAGTGTTCATGGCAGTTAGTATCAGATCTCCTCATCCCTTCTTTTCTTTACTAATTTTCAATGTCAGAAACAGTGTGTGCCAAAGTGCTAAAGTGTTGCTTCCATGGATTTGCA
>JANHGB010042568.1:0-30517 GCA_026283785.1 Coracopsis vasa
GTCTGAGCTACTGACTGCACTTAAACCACGACAATCAGGAATATAAAAGATTGACCTTTGGGGGGGTGGGGGGGAGGAAGGGGAGGGGGAATTTTAGAGATGCTTAATAGGCAAAGTGATCCAAATAACAGACTTTGGGATGCACCAAACTTTGGTTTGTTAACACCCATGATCCCACTAATCTAATAATTAGGAAGAGACAGGGAACATTCTGCCATGGGATCTAACAAAGTACCACCCAGGGATCTGTAGGCTGGAGCATAGCTCAGCCTGCCCATCTGTGTCCACAGCACCAGAGTCGAACTATGGAGCCCTCGCACAGCTGCTCTAGCAGACATAGCAGCAACTCCTGCTGCCCCTGTCTCAGAGAAGGAGGAATCACCCAGGGGGCTGTTAGGTCCAGCACTAGCTGGGCCAGGTCCTTCATAAGCACACTGACATACTTGGAAAGATGTTCTGAAATCAGAACCCTGCCGTCAGCACTGAGAAGGCTGGCATGCTTAGTAATTACTTATGAGAAGTATTATTCACAGATTATACTGTACCTTTCTTCAGTTTCACTATTTTTATTTGTGTTCTTTCATCAGCTTGCAACATGCAGGTGAAATTATGATGCATGTCCTCATCTGTTACTTTTTTAATCTGTAGCAGCCTTGTCACATAGAACTTGTTTCCCAGCCTGCAACAAGGAATGGTGTTAGCAACACTATCTGTAGAGAAGCCTACAACTAGCCGAGAGGCAGATTTTGAGGAAAAGGTTCTAAAGTAACCTCAGACTGAGGTTTTACTGACTTCGCAGTTCCACAAAGTGCAGGACATTGTCACATGCAAACAAAAATGCAGTATTTTCAGGAAACCTACTGTAATTTTTTGAATTCTTCTTCACATACTGAAGGGTCTGTCTCAGGGAAACCTGTGCATTTTTCTGGAAACTCTTGATTAATTAACCAGTAGAGGCTGGCATCTTCTGGCATATAATAACCCAAGAATCCTGTGCAATTGAGTATCTCTTCTTTACCTAAACAAAGCATAACATGAAAAGACCTAGTCAGAAGGAGCATTCACATTCACAGTGCAGTAAAATGACAGCTTTCCAGGCAATGTATCCCATGAGCAGTGCTCCATTCTGGACTTTGTAGCCCCTGCAGAATGTTTTATAGATGTTCTAAAATTTAATTACAGCCTTATAAAATCCTGGATCCTGTCCAACACTGTATGAAGACTGAAGACCATGTTATCTAACCTACTCTCAGCCAAAAGCACAGTTAAGGTCTTTGCTTTTGACAATATGAGCTATTCTCTGAAGCAGTGACAGATCTTCATGCTCACATTACCAGGACTGTTAGCCCTCACACTTCCCATTTCTCAGCAGAATAATATCCTCAATTAAGTCAGACACTAAGGGAATTACTCATTATTGGTGTTCACTGAACAAACTGTACATCTTTCACACATTACTCTGTGGGGTTAGCTATCTACAAAAGAAATCCATGGAGAGATGATTTATCATCACCACCACTTTCTCTTGCTAGTCATAGCAGCAACATCAGCTTCTACCTCTATAAAAGAGAACACTTAGTGTACTTGTATATCAATCATGGAATACATTTGGCAAAACAAAAACATAACCAGATGTAAGGATGGATCAGATCTAGGAGAATCAAACAGTTCTTGATTTGATTACACTTAACCAGGCCATCAACCATAAAGAGATCAGAAAAAAAGCATATATATACAGTAGCTATCACAAAGATTCTGGTACTGATTTCATACCTATTTCTGTTTCAATTTCTTCATGGCGTCCAACTATCTCCAAAGTTACAACCTCTGGTGCATCTAAAATACAAAGTATTGCATTGAAGAATCAGCTTATTTACATTCTACCACAGTAAAAATTACATATTTCTAAAACTAATGGCATACATTCCATTTAATTCAAAGGATGTTATCTGGACTCTGGCATTATTGAGTTGTTTAAAACACAGTATGTCCTGTTGAAGTTTTCTCAAATGCATATATTTTATACAGAGCGCAACTTACAGTGGTTTGAAATGCTCTTCCCCAAAACTCTTAGTAAGTTTGTATGACCGACTTACAGCAGGTAATTTTGAAATTTAAAAAAAAAAAATGCAGGGAAAACATACAAAATAAATTTTCCAATTGGTAATGTCACACACACTTCCCCTTCTGCCTTTTTATTTTTGAAATTATTGTCAATATTTCAAACCAGATTTGATCACCTAGGTATATATTTATCAAATAAGAAATGTAATTAAAAATCTCCATAGTAGAAAGAACCAAAAAGCATGCTTTCAAATTTTAGAAAACTTTTTTACCTTCTTCTACTACCAGCTTAATTGTATTTGTGCTGTGGTATATCTTTCCTTCATGGCTGATTAAAATTTTGCAGGTATATATCCCTGAGTGCTGTACTGTTAAGGTTTCAAAATCCAGCTCCCGCTCTGTTTCATTTTCATAGTTCTTACAGTCCTGCACCAATAAAGACAGAAAATATTATTCTGTAGCAAACACACATTCAAAACTTTAAAGAAGTTAAAAATTGTTTTTGAAACAGTGTCACCATCACTTTTTTACTATCTCAGTGACATTTATTTGACCCAAAGGAGGTGGGGGTCCAATTTTCAGACATGTTGACTTAAATGCAACATTTGAACATATAACCAATTAGAAGTTGAAAGTTCTGCAATTCTAAGTATGTGTCTGGGTATAAAAATATTGTATTGGGAATTTAAATGCACCCGTCTCTTTTCTTCAGAATGATTCCTTGGCTTTGTAGGTGTCACCTGCTTACGGCCAAAAGTTGTCTAGACTTAGAAGGATCTTTCAGGTTAAAGTAAAATATCTCAATAATAGGGAAAGTGAGCATCTTAGAGGATGTCGAGAGCTGGACTCAGATTTATTAACCTCCCTGGCCCCCAAAATAAACTCTGGTTTCTTGGTTTGGTTTTTGGGGGTTTTACTATTTCATAGAACATGCAAAGTGAAATACCCATGAAAACCGAGCAGTATTTGGTTCTCTTATATAAAAGGCATCTGTATATTTGCTCTATCTTAGCTTAAGGTAGAGAGAAACCAAATGCCTGTACTTAAGCAGTCAAAGTCTCTTCCTGAAACTTATTCAACATGGAGTGAACTGGGTCTGTTACTCCAGCCAGCACACCTGAGAGGAATGAGAAGCACTGTTTAAGGCAAAGTATAGGGGCAGGGTGTTTCATCCAATGGTTGAGTACAATACCCAACAGTTACGGGTGCTTGCACAACTATCACCTATGCTCTGTCAAGAGCTGGTAGAGAGAAGTTCAGTGATATGCCTAAAATGAACAGAAATGGATCTGTTACACGTTTTGTAAAAAGTGGTCAGAAACAGCAAAATTGAAAAGTTTGCCATTACTTTACAAGCACATGCCAACTGTAAAACAAATATCTTGGCACCTCATTTAGTGTCAGTATAATATCTGTACCAGCAAAGTAGCAGCTAAGTATCAGTTAAGCCAGCTGCTAGCTAAATCAGCAGACAGACATGGGCATCAGATCTTTTACCATTCCAAACTACGAGTTTATTAAAAATTTCTAATTACAGGTACCTTTTTCTAACAAATTTGAAAGCAGAGAAAAATTTACTTTTGTGCCTATTTCTAAATGTTTTTTTCCCCTAATAACCCGAGAATTTAAAGCTTTCCAAGGTTTGTAGATGCTTCTAAAAATTTGTTTGTAATTAATTCTTCCTGCAATCAGATGTTTTGTTTCTACAGCCAATTATTTGAGTGACAGTTTCAGTAATTACCTTAAACCATGTTATGCTGTTATTTTCATTGACAGACAAATCGCTGCATTTCAGTGAATGACCAGTTCCAGCATTTTTAATTTCTGTAGTTAAATGATTTTTGTTGAAACAGCTGCTTTTGTCTCTTTCAAGTACATTCAAGGTCCACTTTTGAATTGTGAGATTTTGTTTTCCATTGCTATGAAAAAAAAGTTAGCAAAATCAGTTTTAGGAGCTTAGTGAATTACACAGCAAAACACATAAATTCTTTAATACATATGTTAGGTAAAAAGTACATCTACAGTGACCTAATTATTTATATTCCTCTTTATTAGTTTTCCACTCCCAAATATGTGTTTTCCATAATGGAGGTTATCTAAACCAAATCATCTATCACAAAACATTTGACAATACAGCTATATCTATGAAATATGACTGCTATACTGACCAGAACAAGGATGCAACAATCTGTGCCATCATGTATAGTTACAAGTGAGCATAAAAGAGGTTTAGGACCTTGAATCAGCTAGTGATTTTGCAAGCTTACTCTCCTGTGCAGTGCTAAGGTTTAAAGCAGTAGTAAGATGCACAACTCTGCTACATTTCACAAAGCAACATTATTCATTTTTTGATAGTGTGCAGATAGTCACCAATATTTTGGAAATATTTCTAAACTACGCAAGTCTCATGAATGACAGAGAATCACTTATGGATTCAAGCATGACTGCAAAACAAGACATTTTGGAAAGGATTCATCTCATTGGCTTTCAGCCTGCAAGATCAGAGATCTGCAGATCAGATGAATATGCTCAAAAAATGCCCCTTTTGAATATCTAGGAGCTGAACATTGTCATTCAGATATCTACAGTGTTCTATCCACATATTCCTCTAAAGAATCAGAACATAGCTGTGAGTTATTCCATTACTGGATATGTCCAAATACATGACCACCAAGCAAAAAGCAGCTGGAGGGCTTCTGGCTGAAGTTTGGCAAAGTTGGCATAACTTTAGCAAAGTTAGGCCTTAAGAGAAAGTCTTCTGCTGCTGTAAGTTTATGACTGAGATTTCACAGTTCATGCATAAAGCTCCCATTTTTTACTGAACAAGTGCAAGTTCTGACAAAGCAAAAGCAGCAATCACAGAGCACTCTCCTCCAGTGTAAGTCATCATTTCATAAATATGTTTGAATCTTTCTGTCTCTGAGAAAAGAAAAAGGAATCATTCCCAGGAGAACTGAAACTGATAAAGAAGAATTAGAAGCGCTAAGGGAACAAAGCAGTTGAAATGGAGAAGCAAGCCTGACAAGTGTATCAGCTTAAACACATGCCTTTTACTGTTACAAAATTCAGAGAAACTGTTAGGACATCATTTATATGATGAATTTAGACCAAGTTTGGGATTGTTTCTGTTTTCCTCCTTTTTAAGCTCCCCAATCAGGCGTACTTGCTTATTTTCCTCACTGTCTTCACATTGTAGCTCTTTTTCAGCCTACCTACCCAGATTCTCCTTGTTCTCCTTACTCACTTGAGATATTCATTACTCATAATTGCAATTGACAGTATAAATCAAAACATAGTTGTTTGTTTTCTCAATCAGTCAGTTAACTGCGGTCTCATAAACAGGAAAAACCTTATCAAAACTTTTTCATCAGTGTTGCTCTTGCATGGGTATTCACAGTGGGTGGAGTCCTTCTCGCCTATTCTTCAACATCACGTTTACACATTTAAATTAGAGCTACTAATCATACTCAGCAGTGGGACAACAGCCACCCTTTTAGAGTGCAGTTTACATGACCTATTTTGTATGTTTGGTTTAGGACAAGATAATCTGTGCCCCAGAAAGGATACTCTCTCCCTCATGGGAAAGGGTACCTCTGATAGGTCTAGGTGTAGACATAAAAGTTAGCTCCAATTAATTCCACTGAGTCTGTGTGATTCTTTAGGCGTCACGCTAGTATCTGAATACTGCTGGAGAGGCAATTACAGATCTAGCCACAAAATACGTACAGTTTTACTATCTAGATTCAGCAGATAGAAGAAAAGGATCAATAAAGCCATGTGTTCTCCTCAGCATTGTCACTCCAGAGGCTTTCTTCTGTGATCATATTTTGTGAAATCACTTCAACAAATATGAGGATTTCACCCAAAGTGGATCAAGATACTCTACCTGATGCACCAGAACAAGGAGCAGCTCCCTGGAAAGTGACAAAACTGTACCTAAGCAAACTAAGATTAATTAAATTTGGCTTACATAATTTCTAGTTGTCTACCATATACATGATTTTCAATCCTCCAAAAATGCAAAGTTGTCTTGTTTAATACACTAGTATCTAAGCCATTGTATTTATAGCCTAGTTTTCACCTGCTGAGATTTTTTAGTGATAATCTGTGGGGAACAAAACCATTTCTGGTTTAACAACCTTTCAATTCCCTCCACCAAATCCACCAAGGAACAACAAAAACTGGCTTGACTCAGGAGAGGATACAGGGAAGTGAAAGCCCTTACAGAACACAAACCAAGTTTACCGGATACACAGCCAACTCTAGAGTCACCCCTTAGCTATTTCAGTGTTATCTCAATATTTCAACCTACTGCAAGAAACTGTCACCCTGCTTTCCTAACTAAAATATTAACTCTAAATACGTGTATTCCCACTGTTCTCAACTGTTCTAAACACAGTGAAAAAGTGAGAAGTATTAGGATCTTAAAACGCATCATGTGTTTATTGTGGATATCTGTACCTTCACTTTTTTCAGAAACCTGTTAAGTTGCACCAGTTTCAAGGTAACCAACTCAGAGTAACCAGATGACCTGCTTTTTTGTATTCTGTTCTGGGTTGCTTTTATTTTCTTGATAACCACAGGGTATAAGCTATGAAAAAACATAGAAAACAGAAATCCTGCCAAGGATGTGTGACACAGTTTTAATGCTTACCACAGTGCATATGAAATCCTTTACTTTCAAGAAACATTGTTGAAGATGCACACACTCAGGCTTACAAGTGATTTCTGTTAATTTCTGAATTTATATCCTGTCTACTATACTAACAAACATGTGAACACACCAACACAAACATACATACACTTTAGCTATCTCAGCTGTGTCTTAGCAGTAGACTTCTGCTTTAACTGGAAAACATCTGATACTTTTTAAAGTCAAAAATAAGTGTATAACACACTATAAAAACATTGTTATATAATTTTAATCTCTCGTTTCTTGTGCATTGTCGATTGTATCATATAGGGAAAAACACAATCCCAAGATCTAATTAATTTGCAAAATCTGTCAACATGCGTTGTCCTATTTTTCTCAAAATCTGCAATATATTTAATTGTCACTTTGTTCACTAAAACTGCCTGAACAGTTATAAGCACTCTAAGAATCATTTCCCCTATTGCTCACAAATACTTACCTCTAAATTAAATATTTTAAAATAAAAAGCTGTCCACCTTCAAAACCAAAACTTTAACCTATTATAAATGCTCTGAAATGAAATTAATAGCATTCTAATTGTCATCATAAACCAATGCAGTAGTCCACAGTAGCCCACACTTTTTCCTTATCAGCGGAGACTACTAAAAGTCCTCTCTCTCTGCAGAAATTCGGTTCTGCAAATAATGTTTATTGAAAAGTAACTGCTTTAATATGCTTGCCAATAGTGAGAACCATCATATAAACTAAGGCAGAGATACCATTCCAATCCCATGAAGAAGAAAAAATCCCTTATGCCTATTGTTCCAGTGGTGAGACCTGTGAAAAGTCCATGTATGACAGTTGCAAGATTCTTGCATGTGCCTTCATTCTGATCCTAATAGAAAAATTAGTATCTGTATGGCCCTAACAGAAAAAAAATATTTTGGAGAAAAAAAAAATATAAAGTTTTTTCAGAGTGGTCAAAATATATATTTTTATTAAGAAGTAAGATTATAATAATAATGACAGATGATAGAAAAAAAAAGCATGAAATTTTCAGCTTTCAAGTTGACTTGGAAGTTAACTACTGAAGTCTAGCTTAAAACTGTGAACTATCAAACGTGTGTCTGTGATGTCACTGCAGAAATGTGGAGAACATTTTTCAGTATCGGCAGCCCTGTAACTTACAAACCATGCAAGAACCTTGGAAATGTTACCTGAAGAACAGCACAAGTCATTACATGCAAAACAACCTGCTTAAAATTAATTATTGCTTCAATTGTAAATTAATTACAGTTTTGCTGCAAGTTGGTTATAAGAACTCCATGCAGCAAAACTTTAATTTAGTCCTTTAGTTTTTCATGGTGTTCTAATGAAGCTAACCATCAAATAATTGAGTCCCACCCTTATTTCCCTTTTGACTCACTATATTCTACAAGCGGTAAGATACCAAATCCAATTATTTCAGCTGTTCTTTGAATGTCTTCAAGTATGAAGAGGTTTGCACAGAAACCAGAGTTCAGCTATGCCACTCTTTGTTTATTACTTTACTATACAATTAAATCACTTGGCAGGCCTCATAGCATGAGATCCACTCAGCAGAATAAGGAAGCACAAATCTGGTGGAGAAGACAAGGAAATGTTTCCTTTTACTTGGCAGTGGACAGAAGGGTTGCCTATCACTCATTTTCCTTAGGCAATTAATCACAACCCAGCAGAAATGCTACCTGCCTTATCAAAAGGTTCACAGAACCTTTAAAAGGCTACAACTGCCTACAGCTATTTGTAAATATTATAGGTCTGCTTGAATGGTGGTTGTATAGGTAATGTATCTCCTTTGTATGGATGCCACTAACAATACAAAGCAAGACAAAGAAATCATCTTCTTCATAGACAAGCACAAAGGCAAGATGTTCACCCACTGGCTTGTGCACCCACCTGTGAATGACAGAGTAATTCCCAGAGTCACTGAGTTCAACTGGCCAAAACTCCAGAAAATTCATTTGGGAAACAATTCTGTGTGATTCCTTTATCAGTTCCTGCTTTCCAGCATTATCTTTGTACCAGTTTATTGTGTATGCTCCTTCCAGAAAATGTTCTTGCACTGACTCAAGATAACAAAGGAAAAAATATTCCCCTTCTAGCACATCAATGGAAGCACGAAGGGGACACAGCTTCCCTTTAGAGAGAGAGAGGAAGAAAAATACATTAGAAAGCCAAGCACTTCTCTCATAAAATTACATTAGCCTGACTTCAAAGTCAGCTGTGTTACTGATGGACTTTCATAAAGCGACTTTCTTTCAGCAGAGGGGTTTTGCAGCATTTATTTATTCCAGCAGTTCTTACTGGAAAACTCAGTTTTCTAAAAGTCTTCATTCTGTGTCACACAAGCAAAACCAGAAGGAGAAGGAGGGTAAAAAAAGACATTTCACTAAGTTTCTTTCACATGGATCCAACAGTTTCAGAATCAAATGGGCACAATCAGCAGAATCCGGACTCACTCTACAGTGAGGCAGCTGCCACAAATGGAAGGGGAAAGGAGAAATTCTTCATATACGGTTTGACTTGACAGTTATGGCTAACACTCAGAACTGGTCAACTGCCACAAAAGCAGACATTCTTTTAATTAACATTTGCAGTTTTTTATTTTCTTAATTAAAACTAAATCATTCTATAGGTAGATTTCTTTAAAGCTTCAGATATATTTAGGGAAGTTGCTTTGGAATGAGATTATGTGTGTAAAATTTAGTCTCAAAGTCTACTTTTCCAAACAGATTTCCCAAATGTATCTTGGCATACAGAAGTCATAAAAATACAGAAAAGGGACTATGGTCTAGCACAGCAGTCAAAATAAAATAAGACTTCTGTCTCTGTTTGTCCTGAGGGTCTCAGAGATTATTGTTGTTTAGCAACTATTGCGACCACACTTCTGAACGGCACAAAAAGACTCATTCTCTTCCTTGCTGTGGCTCTTCACAAAGCCATGCTCCCACACAACACCATCAGGTATCTCCAGGGAGATTCTCTGCTCTTTTAATTCCATAATTTTGAGTTTTTTGGACCAAATTTCCCAATTCTGGAGCTGGGCTGAAATCGCCAAAGTCTTTAAGGTTTTGTTCTTCACTGCAAAATATAATATTTACCTCACTCTAAGCAACTGCCAAGAAGATGCCACATAGTCAGCAAATATTCTGAAGGTTCTACTGTTGAAATTAAGATTTATACTTACCAGTGGCAGATTCAAAAATAAGCATTAAAAAAAAAATCATCAGAGTCATTTCCTTATTTCTCACTTCTTCTCCAGAAAAATGAAACTGAATTGTTCTTGTTTGTTCTGAAAGACTAAGGAAAACAGATTCACGATTTATCACAAGTACAGTGAAACAGAATCCTTTGGGCATCTGAGCAGTGTAACTATTGCCTGGTGCTGAAGAGGCCTTTCCAAATACACATTTTCAAAGTTACACATTTTTATCACAAGAGATACTTTCATACATCAGGTAATCACAGAATCATAGAATCAGAACAGCTAGGGCTGGAAAGGACCTTAAGATCACCTAGTTCCAACCCCCAATGTATCTAGATTTTTCTTGGCAAGTTTATTTTAAATTCAGAAGCACTACAGGGGTTTCTTCCTCTATTTCCTTGTTCATTAGATGTATTTCACGTTTCTCATTAAACTGATAATATTGCAGAAGCACTCAAATTAGATCCCAAGCCAGAAGACACCTACAGCATAGGACAATGCTTTTTTCTCCACTGAGTATAAACTTTGCAAGACTGGACCCTGTAGAAACAGCTAGCAGAAACTTTCCTTGCCTTCAACGAGAACAACAAAATGTTGATAGATCAGACATCTTGATGGCTAATTTTGAAGCTGTTGGAAAACAATGTGATCTAAAATTTTGCCTTAAAATTTTGTCTATGGAATCAAGAAGTACCAGCTTAAAGAGCTAACGTTTACACTGAGGGGGAGGAGATGAAGAAGCTCATATTCAGTTGCTTCTTATGTAGTCAACTGTGCTTTTAAAGGCAAATGGAAAACACCACTAAATAATACCAGCATGGAGTATCTGCTCTGAGATTCTTCAGAACAGCAGGTTAGCTCACAAGCCAAGGCAGAACCAGTTCGAAGACTCTGCCTCAGTTTTGCTTACAAAATGAACACATTGATAAGCTCAGTTCAACCTCTGCATCCAAGACAGACAACCTTGCTTAGTCACTGACCCAGACATGCATGGACATACAAGACACACACAAAATGTATTTCACAGAGAACTGCCAAAAGAAATCTCATTGGCCATCAGTTTCTTTGATTTTATTACCTAAACCTCTTGTAATTTGAGAAATACTTACTGTTCTAAGACAGTGCCCTGAGATTCACTCAGAAACTTTCTGTGATCTAAAGCAGATGGATATCAGAGGCTACTGCATTTCCAGCAATATTCCAGAATGACATCAAGCTGTGTAGCTGTTCTCTCTTTCTTATCATTCTTGCCAGTTCTTTACAAGTCTGCCATCATCCCATAAATCACTGTAAGGAGATGAAAGAAGTGTTTCACATCCCTTTTTTCAAAATGACTGGTAGACAGATCCAGATTTAGAAAACAGCTAGAAGAAGTTGGATGCAGAATACTTCAACAAGCAACTTTCAAGGGTCATGCAGAACACCCATCAGATCTGTTTTCAGTTCCCTTCTACACAAGCAGACTCAAAATGCTACACTTTAAAAGGAAATTAGGGCCTCTCTTTGTTTTCATTTCTTTAAATTGCTTTTCATTTTTCACCCCATCACATTCAGAAGGAATACAGCTGACCATGGAACTATGATCCACTACCTGAAGATAATATCATTTATTACCAGATTTTTAATTCTAAATCCCATTCTTTGTTGGTACATCACATCAGCACACTGGAAGTTTTGCTAAATGCAGAGCAGAGCCTTCCATTCTTTTAAGAGGGATAAAAGAATACAGTAAATGCAAACTACTTAGTAATAACCAGCTGTCAGATTAGTGGCTACTATTAAGGAGCAAAGCACAGGTCCTTAATCTTATGATCACATTGCTGTTGAACCTGATCAATTTGCCTGAAATTGTTCTACCCTAGGCTAACAGTATTGACATTTGAGCCATATGGTTTGCAGTACTCTTCAATGAAACACTAGGAGGGGGAAAAAGTTGGGGGGGGAAGGAGGAGAGAGGAGAGAAGAAGATATATGCTTTTGGTGAAAGTCAGCTAATGTAAAGAGATTCTTCAAGGAACCAAATAAGCTTATTAGTTTTCAGAAAGCAATTGAGAGTTACTTTAAAGTAAAGCCAAAGATTCTCTGCCTGGTGAAAAAATACAGAAATACACAATGGGAAAAATGCTGAGACAATAGTGAGGAATGAGTTTCAGTGAAAAAAGGTATTAAAAACCCCAGCTGTCTGTAAGATCCAAAGCAAGAATAGATTTAAGCATGCTTTTAAAATATTTCAAACATGCTTAAACCACTGATGGAATTTTAATAACAAGAAATGGTTCTTCAAAATCATTGTCAGTATGAAGCCGACAAAATCTTTAAACAAACCAAAGGTGTAAGTGCTGTAAAGTGCATTAATGATACCTCATGGACTACATAATTGTGTGTATTTAAACATCGCTATAATTATTTCTCATTTTCCTAGAATGAAAGGGGGCTGGTACCTTGAAGTGATCCTCAGTTTTGGTCAAACAGCTCATTTTGAGCAATACTTTTGTAAACCTGACTTTGGCCCCAAAGGCTTGTGACTTCCTTTTTTTAAAAAATAGTTTCTTCTGAACATCAGACTGTTTGAACAAATATTTTGGGGTCAAGGGAGGAAAGCATAAATCTTACCTCTTTAAGAATGCCTTCTTGTGGAATTTAAGTCATTTTCAAATATCACCACACAGTGCCATAATTTGCATAGGATTCATGAAGAACACAAAAGGATCTAGCAATTACTGCAATTTCTTGGTAAAATTAAAATCTCTCTTCATTCCAAACAGCGTAAGTGAAGTCATTTACTCACTATGCAAGTCTTGTCAGGTGGAAAGCAGATGAAGAGGTGGTCTTCCAAACTCCAAAGAGTTACAGTGTGTACTTATAACTCCTCTGAACCTCATTCATTACTAAAACCCAGAGCAATCTCTCTCAATAAATGAGTCAATACATAGACAGCCCAGTCTGAAAAACCTCCTGAAAAAGAAAGAGTGGAATTTTCCACTTTGTGAACTGTTGACTGCTGGGAGGAAAACAGAAAAAGTAGATGCGAGAAATTAATTTTTACTAATGTTAGCAGAAAGGTAATAGGAAATTACAAATACTAACTTTTCTAAATTAAGTATTTGAGGGCTGATATACAAATGTTTTAGACATCATCTTTTGCTGCTACCATTTACAATAGCACTTCAGAAGCCCACCAAGCTCAAAAGCCACCTAGATGTCAGGGAAAGGGCTGAGGGCAGCCAAGGGAGGTCAAGTTTGCAGTGACAGTGCGGGGCTGCGCTCTGAAATAAGCCTTTTTCAGAGATAAATTATTTATGACATTTCTGTAATAAGAAAGAAGTGTATCATGGGCCTGGGAGAAAGTCGGAAAGTGGTGCCCGGGCAATGTGGCACCGCAGCACCAGAGACATGGGAATCATAGCAGAGAAGGCAGGCTTGGGGACAGGCAAGGTTGGGGACAAGCAGGGTTGAGGGACAGGCAATGTTAAGAGACGGACAGGATTGCAAAACAGGCAAGGCTGATGACAGGCAGGGTTGAGGACTGACAGGGTCAAGGATGGGCAAGGTTAAGAGACAAGCAGTGTTGAAGACAGGCAGGGTTGGGGACATGTAAGGTTGGGGACAGGCAGGGTTAAGTACAAGCAAGGTTGGGGACATGCAGGGTTGAGGACAGGCAGGGTTGGGGACATGAAGGGTTGGGGACATGAAAGGTTGGGGACATGCAAGGTTGGGGACAGGCAGGGTTTGGAATAGGCAGCCTTGAGGACAGGCAGGCTTGAGGACAGCTAGGGTTGAGGACAAGCAGGGTTGGGGACGGGCAAGGTTGAAGATAGGCAGGGTTAGGGACATGCAGGGTTGAGGACAGGCAGGCTTGGGGACAAGCAGCTGTTCCCGAGGACTCTGCCAGAGGGGCCCAGAGGCCTGGGTCTTGCGGGGCAGGGAGAGGAACGCACACACACGCACAGATACCAGCAGAGATGCCCTGACCTGAGGCAGGAGCCCGGCTCCTCCGAGAAAGGGAAGACTGAGCAGCCCGTGCCTGCCCCCACCTCCCCCCAGCCGTCCGCCTTCTCTCCTCCCTCACCGGGCGCTCGCTGGAGCTACGCTCTGCGCCGACTCTTCCTGCGCCGGGTTGCGCAGCGAGCGGACGAAGGGAGGTTAAAGTATTACCGGTCTTACCGAGGGTGCCGGGATGTCAGCCGGTCGTGGGGTGAAGAAGGAAGAAGGATCACCGGGAAGAAGGATCAACTCCTTTAGGAGACGGGCGAGTCTCCCTCTCAAGCCTTCCGCGAAAGCAAAGCCGTAGCAGGGTGATGCCTTCGGTTATCTTTGGTCTAAAAGCCTCTTCCTCCGCTTTTTCTGCTGAGTGCCCACAGCAGGGCTCTTTTACAAGTGTGATGGAGGTAGGACGGAGGTTTAGGAACCTGTACATTAAGCTAAATATATCACCTTTTATCTCTGCTACAGCTTTCCCATCCCACTCACCCCTCCTCACTGGCCGGTTTGAGGAAGTGCAAAGGCATAAACTGTATCCTGAAAGGCTGATATTCTGCAAAGACCTCAAAAGGAAATAATAATAGTAGTAATAACAACAACAACAACAGCAATGATAATAAAATAAAAGAAATAAACAACCCTCCAAAGCACTACAAAATACCATCTGCAGGAAATTTCAGTGCTACTTTTTCTGTGCTAATATCCTCTTTGGGGGAAGAGTAATGTAAGCTTTCAAGAGATGAAACAAACATTTTATAGCTCCATTACTGCGAAAGGAGTGTTTTATTCACTTTTAAATAAGTGTTCATGCCTGTAGCTGACCCTGCTTTTTAGCCTGATGTTGATACACTTCCATCAGGTATTTTTGACACCTGTATTTCCTATTTAAGTACTGTTCCTGAGCAAATGCATGCCTGCCACTGCTTAGTCACGTGAATGGTTTGTTCAACATGTTCTGTGCTATATTCATTCACTATATATTGTGAATATATAGTGTGCTATATATATACAGCTATAAGCTATATATGTATATGTGAAGCTATAGTGTGCTATTTATATATAAATATATACTGTGCTATATTCATTCACTATATTCATTTACTATATATGTGCTATATTCATTCACTATTATACGTTCACTGTACTTCTAAATAAAATGATAAAGTAAAATGTCATCAGCTTTTTACTTTGACAGGCTAAGTCTTGATAGTGGCAGTTTGGAAACATCTTCTTTTTTTATTACTCTCACTTTTACAACGATATTTTCCATGAGCCGTTCTCACATTCATTTGCTTTCATATCCTTTTGAAATACTCTCAAGTTTCTGAACTTTCATCTGCATTGTAGAAAGTGCTGTGTTCAATTGGTCCTTTCATCTGTTGCCATAGCTAGCTCTGTGATATGTGAATATATATGAAAGGAGAATAAAGTTTACACTTTTTAGTCCTCAGATTGATACAATTTTAATGGAGAAGTCATATCCTCATGATAGAAAAGTAACTCGACCAAAAAAAACTACTGCTCAAATTTTCATTGCGAAAATGCCATGATGAAAGTGAAAGTTTGCACTAAGATTGGAAAACAGATTTTTGTATGAAGATCTGACCACCGGACCTATCAACTAGGGAAGACCAGTTAATTCTCACAGTTTGTCACATCCTCCTTTCCATCCAACATACACTTCGTAGCAGTGCTAACTGAAAACCTAAACTGTAAGACTATTTCTGTCATAAAGAGCAACACATGCAACTCCTGTAACCACAGCCTAAGCCTGTTTGCTTCTAGCTGGTAATAGTCCTTTTTCAGCTACTTCTGTCATCTCTGTACACCAGTTATATTAATTCTTAGCAGAGGTTAGGTTACATGCCATACGTTTTTCAGCATTATCTGATGTCCAAAAGTAGGTTGCAGACTTCTACCTTGTCTGTGAGAGCCTCATATGTTTCTCAGAAGTTTTAAAATATGCAAGTTGTGTATGTTCAGATTTTCCTCCACACTGTAGCACTGCAGAATAATTCAGGTTATCCAGGTTGGAAGTCATCAGGTCCAGCCCCTGCTTAGGATATATACTGCTGAGACCCAAACACCAAGGATGTAGATTCCACAGCATCTCTGGGCACATACTCCGGCATTTGACTATGCATATGGTGAATTTTTTTTCCTCCTAATATGTAATGTAAATTTCCCATGTTCTAATTTGCGCCAGTTGTTCTCTTGTCCCATCTGTCTGTTGCTCCTTTGAGAAGAGTTTGGATCCATCCATTCTCTCTATCTTCCCATTAGATTCTTGTAGACAGAAACAGGACATCCTGTCCTCTCCTTCTATGTCCTGTGCTCTTGGTGGTCTTTCCCTGGACTCACTCCAGTATGTCAGGGCCTCACTTGTTCCAGGGAGGCCAAAACTCGGCATAGTGATCACTCCAGAGGTGATCTTGCAAATGCTGCATATAGGAGAATAATTACTTTCCTTAACTACACTGTCACTAGTAAGGTGGAAGGTGAAGTTGGTCACCTTTGTCACAAGGACACTGCTGAACCATGCTCACTTTTGTGTAAACCAGGACATTCAGTTCCTTTCTGCAAACCTACTTTGTGTTGGGTTGACCTCCAGCCAATTCAATTGTTGTTGAATGTCTTTATTCCATCTCAGATGCATCACTTTGCATGTGCCATGGGTTGAACTTTGTGAATTTCCTATCAGTCCATTTCTTAAGCCTGTTGCTGTCCAAAACACCAATCCTGTGCTCCAGTGTGTCAACTATCCCTCTCCAGTTTAGTTTTCTGTCTGAAAATCTGTTGATTGTGCAGTCTGTCCATCGCTAAGGTCATTAGTAACAATGCTAAACGGTAGTGGTACCAATAGTAGTCCCTGCAGGACGCCACTAGTAATTTGCTGTGAACTGATGTTTGTATGCTGATGAAAATGTGTTGATCCCACATGGACTTCAGTCTCACTGTTTCTCTGCTTGCCTTTGTCCACTTATTTATATCTCACCAACATAGACTATGTCAAAGGCCTTTTCAAGGTATGCAGCATCCAGTGTTCTCCCATTGTCCACAGCATAGCTGAGTATGCATTGATATGCCTTTTGTAAATCCAATCACCTTCTTTTCCTTCATATACTTTGAAATAGCGGTCTTCATATATGTTCATAATCTTTGCAGGAGATCTAGAAAGACTGGAAACAGTTTTAAAGAATAAATTGCTATGCAACAAATTCTATCGTTTGTATAAAGTTAGGCATCACACTTTAATCACGCTTTAAAATCATGCTTTAAAGCGGGAAAAGGTTTCGGGACATTGCAGCATTATGCACACCCTGAAAATTTCACTGTGTTTAGCTCTAATGCTGTCAGACCAGTTCCTAGTTGGTCAATCTCTTACTGCCTGTGCAACCACTAGATGGCATGATGACCCTGCTCTATTATCAAGTGGGAGCAAATCTGCTCTCCTAAGGTACTAAACCTAGGGAAGCGCAGGGTGGAATTAAAGGGCATTAAATCTCTAAGTAGAAGTTTTAATTCAGCAACAAAATAGCTTTTTTTCTGTGTAGTTTAAGCTTTAAGCATCCAAATTTATTCTTCTATGAGCTTTCTGTGGTGTAAGGAGAGATTTTTCGCACAGGGCAGACTGTCCTGTTATTTCACTAAGGCAGATTGCCTGCTGTAAAAATTGCTGATTTTCTTTAAAAACATGTTTTTGAAAATTTAGATTCATTTCAAGTCAAATATCACAGCATCACAGAATGACTGAAGTTGGAAGGCACCTCTGGATGTTACCTAGTCCAACTCCCCTTGTCATGAAAGGGAGTGGTTTAGGTCTCCGAAAGAATCACTGTCAAAGGTATAAGCCAAAACAAGCTTTAATGTAAGCACAATGAAGTTCGATGGCAAGGTTTACTCTATTACTTACTGCATGGGTAATACATATAAAGGAAAGTCAAATTAGAATCAACTGTGATTTATTCAGAGGCCAGAATATAAAGGGGTAAGGGAGGAAAATGTAAGGGACACTCTTAGTTGAGTCACAAGATTCAGACTGAATGCCCCTTGCTTCCTAAACTCCTTCTCAGAGAGGAGCCCACATGCAGCCGGACTCAATTTTAGGCTAAGACTCAGTCAACAGTTTATGTCTAAAGGATTTAACAGCACTTAATCGTAGCAGCACTTAAATGTTAGATTAACCATTGATCACCTACAAACATAGCAATAATAACAATATTATAGATTTAAGATAATAACAAGTATACCATATTTGTTACTGGATGCTCAAGTCAATACACATACACACATAGTTATGTATAGACAGATGTACAAAGGTAACACACGCACACAAGGATATGCATATGTATATATATAGAAGTATACCTATTAAAATTTTGCTAGAGAATTAGTGAAATACTCACATCTGATACCTTTTTGGTGTTTCTCAACAGGTGGGGGTTAAGCTTCGACTAGTGGGGATATCAGGCCAGGTCCCATCATCAGCCAACAGTCCCCTTTTCATGAATCTGAGTTTGTGCACCCTGAGAGGTGTCCCACTCAGAGCAAGATCCTGGTGCCAGGATGATCTGGATGCCTTCTGCCATTCAAAAGTGCTCAAAGGGTCTTCCTTAGCACTGTTGTTTATAGGGTCATGAAATGGTTTGCTCTAGTCATCAGTAAATTCACTTGGAGCATTCAGATAAGGAATGTTCCATGGCTGTCAGGGGAATGATTACCCACGCTCTCATCTCCCACGTGGGAGTTCCTGGTACGAGTTGTGCTGCCCTCACCTTAGCCTTGCAAATGTTCCTGATACGATTAAGGGATGCTTCATTGCCAAGGTCTTACGCAACAGCCAAGGCCTGACATGAGTTACTGAAATTGTAGAACAGGCCCGAGCAGGCTGGGAAGGCTGGGAGGAATTCACCATCACAGCCCTCTCAAGCAGGGCCACCTACAGCCAGTTGTCTAGAACTGTGTCCAGGCAGTTTCTGAGTATCTCCAAGGATGCAGACTCCATAGCTTACCTGGGCAACCTATGCCAGTGCTGGGTCACCCTCACTGTAAAATTGTGTTTCCTGACGACCAGAGGGCATCTCCTGTGTTTCAGTTTGTGCCCATTGCCTCTGGTCCTGTCACTGGGCATCACTGAGAAGAGCCTTGCTATGCCTGCTTTGCACCCTCCCTTCAGATGAGAGTCTTCTGCAGACTGAAGAGTCACAGTTCTCTGAGCTTTTTTTCATAGAAGAGATGCTCCAGTGTTTTCACCAACTTCATGGCCCTTTGTTGGACTGTCTCCATGTCTCTCTTCTGCTAAGGACCCCAGAACTGAAGAACTGAAGAACTGAATTTTCAGGAAGTCATGGCCTCAAACTGTGCCAAATGAGGTTTAGACCAGATATTAGGAAAAATTTCTTCTCTGAAAGGGTAGTCAGTCATTGAAACAGTCTTTCCAGGGAAGTGGTGGAATCACCATCACTGGAGGCATTAAAAAAATGTGTAGACAAGTATCTTAGTGACATGGTTTAGCAGTGGACTTGGCAGTCCTGGGGTAGAGATTCGACTTGATGATCTTAAAGGTCTTTTCCACCCTAGCTGATTCTATGATTCTATGATTTTATGATTGGACACAGGACTCCAGGTGTGGTATAAACAGTGCTGATGATGTAATGATATTGTAAAAGTATTCCACAGTTCTGTTTCTGCTTTCTTTTTAACAGTACAAATGTGCTAACAGCTGTAAAAGACATTGAGTTTAATGCGCATCTCAGATATTCTTACTAACCACCAAAGAATAAAAAAAGAAGTGATTCCTGTGCATTTTTTTTTGTTATTATTGCAGTCAATCACTCACCCCCAGGTTCTGTAAAGGTTCTTTGCCAGTCTTTGAATTCTCCCCTTTTCTTTCTCTCAAGGCCGTACTGTTCACTGCTGCTAAACTACTGTTTCTAATAATAAAATGCAACATTATATGTTTTATAGTTGTGTGAAGTAAGCAATGTGTACATGAACACTTGAAAATAAAACTTGTGAAAAATTGTGTAGTTTGCTGTAGATCTTTCAATTTAATGTTGAAAAAATAAATCCATAGGTATATTGCATACACATTTCTCGTACTCCAAATGGTTATTCATGGTCTAAAGATCCATGTTCAATAAAAACTTACAATAAAAGGAAAGGACTTGCCTGTTTTGTAAGCCTGGACTTGGTAATATTAAGTGTTCTGCGTCTAATATTTACTTTTTAAGTCCATTCTGTAACAAGACTGGAGCTCAAAACAAAGCATTCCCTAACAGTTAAAAAATTCCTGGTTTTGAAGAAGCTAAAAAGATTAAAATTTGCAAGGATATCAGTACTTGAAGACATTTTGTTCATACCCCCCTGAAGTGGGAGGAGGTTTGACTCTGACCTTTACATCTCAGGGTATTCCCTATCAGAAGAAAGTATAACTAGGCATAAGGTCAAAGCAGAAGGAAAAAGAAAGTGGACATTATTTCTATCTGTAATAACAACATAATAACAACAGTAACAGCACCATTGGCACCTGCAAGATTTAAAATTTCCCCTTTCTGCAAGATCAATTTTAATATATGAATATAAAAATATATAAAATATGTATAAATATATGCCAGTATATTTCCCTTAACACTGCATTTTTTAAAATGCTGTATTCACATCAGTCTCAAAAGAGCCTTTAAGAGCCTTTACTGAGGTATCCATATTAAGGAAAAATAAAATTTCATGGTGTGAGTATTACTATTGAATTAAAAAGGAATAAGTGTTGGAAAAAATTAACAAAAGCATAACGTCATACTTTCTAGTTGCATAATACACATTTTACTTTCTTGTCAAATAATACATAAGGCCTTTATGTTTGATCCTGCATTAGAAAAGCAAAGCAAATCTGCAAGGTATTAATAATTTTCAGTTGTACGTACAACTAGATACAGAAAGAGGATAAGTACATTTGCTTTCCTGTGACATGCAAAATTCTGCACACAGACTAGAATGATTTATTTACAGACCTCCCATACCTATAAAAACTTCCCTCAGTTCCCCAGACCTATTCCCTCAGTTTACCTTATTGTTACTCAACTGAAGGACTGAAAAAAGTTCAAAAATACAGCCAGACTTCCAGACTGTGAAATCACGTACCTACTGAAAGGAAAAAAGCTGCAGGCATGTGGTCCCTCATGGATTTTCATAGGCTGTTTACTTGGCATTAGCTGAATATGAGGACTTGAGTTTCAGTGGCATATGGTACCTCACCTGTTTCCAGAACTTAGAATTGGATGACTGTGGGTGCACAGTGTGTTGCTCTTTCCATTTGACTGTACCTTGCTGCTTAATAATAAACCTAAGAGACTCCTGAAGCTTCTCGTAAGTCCCAATTGTCTCCATTTCCAGCAGGATCACCTTTGTATCATTTAGAATGAGGGCATTGTATAAAGCAAGGTGTTGATCATAAGCATGTTCTTTACAATTAATCAGCTGCCGTGTTAGAAGGATGATCAGACATCTGCTCTTCTGTATCCTCTTTTCAATTGCACTGGCTGTATCTAGCAATGTACAAGAAAATTATAAGACCCTGAAATTTCTTTTACAAACTCTTTTGTGTTTAGGCACTTCATTTTTGTTATTTTTTAATGACAAATAACTTCTGTCTCACTTCAATCTAGTATAGGTTATTCATTAGAAGAGCTTAAAAAGCAAAAATACAAACAAAACAGCAACAGAAAGTAGGTCATGTCAGTGAACGGAAGCTGAACTTCCTGTTACTCTAACACCCTTGTACAGGTTGAAAAACCCTGAGTGATAACAGCAAGGTTAATTCTTCAACTTAGTTTGTGGTTTTCTGCTCTTCCATGTCTTGTAGACCTACTCACAAACAGTTTAGCTGTGGCTTTGCCCAGATAATGGCTGTGCCATGACACTACCCAAAGAGCAGGTGTGTGTTTAAAAGAGTCACACTTGGGGTCACATTTCCTGTGTGACCCAAGAAGATAATAAACAATCTGTGCCTCTGCCCTGTAGCTTGCTTTTCCTAGAACACTGGCAAGCACAGAGTGCCACTGTGTCACCCTGCCTGAAAGAGCAGGCAGACAGCTGCTGAGGTGAGCAGCAAGCTCAGGAACGTAAAGGGACCTTCTATGCCCCCAAAAGGGACTAGAACCACAATTTACTCAGGCTTGACAAGTCATTCATTCAGTGTGTTATCTGATTTGAAAACTTACCTTCTCCAGGATATACATCTCTCCCATAAATACACAGTTTATATCCACATTTATTTTCTAGAATATCAGGCATGATTTGGTAAACAAAATATTCCACAAAATTAGCTTCATTGGTATGGTTTTTGGGGTAGATAACATATGCATCATATATCTTCCCATCTGTAAGGCAAAACAAGAGAAAAGTCTATTGTGTTAGCATGAATTAGAGCTGTCTATTGCAAAAGCTGGAAGAAAAGTAAAAATCTCAATATTCAAAATAGATCTAGGTAGAAGTTCCTGCTAATCTGAACGATGTATATCATCAGGTGCATGTTTGAAAATTAGAGACAGTGCACACTTGGTGTTTTCCGTCATCACTTGTTATGTCCTGTTTGTGTATAACTTTGGAGAACCTGACCTTTGTATTAAGGCTGTATCCCAGAGTGTATAGAGTAAAAATTTGATTGACTGATGAGAATTAGCATGAAATAAAGATGAAACTCAGCATGTGTTATTTCCGATTTACAACAGGCTGTTGACAGCTTTTATCTTTCAGGACAAGACACTACTTAAATTCTTCCACCTTGAAATTATTCTTCATTCCCATGACATATCATACTTCTGAGTGAAAAGCTCCTTTACTCAGGAAGTAGTCTTATAGTCAGAACCAAGTGCAAAGTCAAATATTTCTTTCACTCTTTTCTTGATTTCTCAAACCACATGTGTTTCCTCTTCAGAGAAATCAGCTGTAGATATCTACCATCCAAACATCTATGGTAGGAGTCAGCTTCAGAGTTAAAAAATGTAAATTTAGGTGTCTGCGTCAAAGCTAGGTGTCAAAATTCCTGCTACTATGAGTGGAGAGTCCATTGGAGTTACTGAATTTTAGAGTGATTAAGATTACTCTCATGTAAATGCCGGGGGTCCAACTGAGTTGCCTAAACATAGACATTTAGTGCCATTTGAGACTTCCTGTGGTACCCTGCCTGATCTCCAGGCCCTGCTCCAGAAGTCTGCAACATCTAGCATATTTGAGTTATGTGTCCAGTTTTTTGGCCATCCCAAATGACTCTAGATGCCCATGTTTAGATCACTGACACATGGTCCCAGTGCCTGGTTAGCTCCGTTGGATTTATTGTTGAGCAGCTGGATTTGGTCACCTAAAAACTTTACCACAGAGTGTCATTAGGCACTGCCTGTCCTTCAGCTGCCATTGCAGAGGGGTTTGGGTCTCTCAGGTCCTACGGGAGTTCCAACAGCACTAGCTGCTTACGGTTAGACAGCTGAACCCAGACCCAGGTCTCTGGGTTTCGTGCCTATGATGGGAACTTGGATGGGATATATTCCTCCCAAAAGTGTCTTCCACAATACTGATACCTTTCACTTTGATTTATAAAAGCTGTATTGCACTAACACATGCCTGTGAACGCTTTCGCCAGCAGGCTGGTTCTTTTGCTTTAGAGAGCACATAACAAGTTAATAGCACTGTAAGTCAGATTTTCACTGCCATTCAATGTTTCATGGCATGTTTCATGTTTGTTCAAAAAATATAAAACCAGGACTGTATTCGTCTTTTATGTACATCACTACAGAACCCAGGAAACAAGGGAATGCAAAGCACTACCAGGATTAGATATGTCCCCTCTTATCTAAATGATTACAAAGGCATTAGGAAGCAAAGGATCAGGCTTAGGTGTAGTATGAGTTAGTAAGCAACTATCAAATCCATTTCCATATGATTTGCCTTTTTCCTTTTTTTAAACTGCCTTGCTCAGTTCTTGCTTACCGTCCTTGACTGAGTAGGGCTGAAATATCTCCCGATACAGTAGGACGATATCAACTCGGAAGGACTGATAAAGTATAACGGAGACTGCTATTGCAACCAGCAGAACTAGAGATCCTATGATCAAGAGGACGCTAGGAAGGCCCACTGCAAAGAAGAGGAATCTTGTTAAGATTAGTAAAGAACTTAACCCGTGGGCTGGAGCCTCAGCCTCTCGTATCCTTACTTCTGTTGCAGCTTTATGGAGCTTACAAGAGAGATAACATAGTCTTTTTCTTCCCTAGCTGGCGTAGCCAACACAGAGACACCTAAACTAGAAGAATATTAAGCAGCATATAATTCTTTCTCGTGCTGAATCCAGATCTACTTACATTCAATATATCAGCTGATAATGATGTTAAGTACTTTGTAACACTGTAAAACTTAATAACACAACCAACAACAATGTTCTAGCATTTTATAAGGCATCTAAGCCTACACATGACCATTCTAAGTGTCCACGAAAGGACAAGTGAAAGCTTCTGACATAGTTGCACAAACAGGGTAATGAGAAACTTATGCAAATAATGAAACCTGCAAGATAAGAATAAAGTACACAAAACAAGCAGGAAAACAGAACTTATCCTGGTCACAAAAATAAAATAAACTATGTTGGAGGCAGATGATGCTCTCTCCTGCTTTTTCCTTTGAAGAGGGTCAAGGAGCATAAAATAGCAATGACAACTAAGGAAATCTGGGAAAGAAAGGAGACACCCACTTTAGTTTCAGCTTCCTTCATGGAAGAGCTCTTGAATTAGACCACTTGTGCCTAGAGATGAATACTTATCAAGGATAGACTCACACTAGATATAAGGAAGTGATTTTTTTTACAATGAGGGTGATGAAACACCAGAACAGGTTGCTCAGAGAGGTGATGGATGCACCATCCCTGGAAACATTTAAGGTCAGGTTGGAAGGGGCTTTGAACAACGTGGTATAGTTGAAGATGTCCTTGTTCATTGCAGAGGCTGTTGGACCTATATGACCTTTAGAAGTCCCTTCCAACCCAAACCCTTCTGTGATTCTATGATTCTGTATGGGTGGCAGTCATCAGCTCTGTGCTATCGTATGCACACAGCTGGTCTAGGACAAGATTGCAAGATTGTGATTATCACTTTTCTAGGGGACAGCTGTGTTTCTATCACAACCCACATAGCTGCATCTCTGTGGCATTCCATTTTTCCCTTTGTTCCGTGATTCACAGAGCCAAAGTCAATCTAGATATGTGCATTCTCTAGGTGGTATCTAGTTCTGCTGTAGTAAGAGACAATAGGAGGTAGAAGCAAAGTCCTTTTGTACTCCCTCTAAACTAGAAAGACAGAAGCTTAATCCACAGGCTGTTACAGCCAAAAAAGCTGAAGAAGATACTTTTGGCCTATGTCCTGGATGTATTGAATCCACCCAACATTCAGTATTGAAAACTATGCATTGCAGATGGCCAAGTTTGAAATTAAAATATCAAAGGCTTCATACAGCAATTACACAAAAAAAGATTCATTATTCCCTTGGAGGGAAGATTAATGGCAATTGTCTCATATCAGAAATTTGCTCCTAAGTAAATGAAAGATACATAGATCTAGTCCACTTGGTATAATGTGTAGACTAAGAGCAGTTCCATGTACATTTTTTCTCTGACAACTCAGTCCATTAAAAGCTTTCCATTTGCAGTCAACCTTCTTTACCTAATTATTCCTGCCCAGCATGACAGCTCCTCATCCTATAGTTGCAATATTATAGCTGCTTTGGGGACTTTTCTGTGATTAAGATCAGTGGAATTATTTGAATTAAAAATATAGCCCCAGACCATTGGACTGTGAGAAGAACTTCTACCCCCACAGAAATGCATATGAAAACACCCAGATTGTGCACACGTATGCATAAAGGGCACACCTGTCTTTTGATTTTACTATGGTATAGAAAGCATAATTGTTAGATGCAGTGCCCTGTCTTGGGATTATCACTAGAAGCATGTATTGCTTCAGTGTTACAATGAGATTTGAGGTATGCTGCAAATTCAGATTTATCTTAACTGAGGAAAGAAATATTCCTTTGAATGCTGACCACATATAAATTCAAACACAAGAACTTTAGCGATACAAACATGGAGGTCATCTCCGGCATCCTTAATGTAAAGACTCTTCACAGCATCTCAGCCTATGAAGGGTGATTATATGTACTGGTAGCAACTCTGCCAAGACTTACATTCAGAGCAGGAATAAGATATTCAAGGCTTTGCCTCCCCCTGCATGCAAAACACTTAAGTCAGGTGACTGCAGCAGCAGGCTATTCATCAGCACTTAAGGAGGTGCATCTTACAGCAGGCTGAAGAGCCAATCTTAATTTGCTCTACAGAAGAAGCAACAAGACAGATTGGAAAATGTTGCAGACTGTATGCAGGCAGTAAGTACGTTTTGTGGTGGTCTGAGCCACCACAAAGGAGCAATTTCAGAGCTTACGCTTAGACTTGCCCCTAAGTAAATGAAATAAAGTGAAATATTTAGCAGTGAAGAATCTCTTATATTGACATTTACAAGTCCCCTGGCTTCTCCAGATGTTGAATAAGGCAATGTATTGAGTAGTACTTGCAGAAACAACCTAAAAATACTAGTGTTTGAGAAATCCCACTGAAAAGGTACATAAATAAAGAGTTTACAAGTACATTTTCCCTTTCTTCTGGTAGGATGCAAGATAAATTTTACATTATTTTCACAATTTTCTTGTTTCTTTCTTTTCCATTTAAAGGGAAAAAAAAGAGACGTCAGGCATGTGATGAAGTATAGGACCAGAACTAGATCTGGGGAAACCTTCTTCCAGTAAGATTGAAGTGGGCAAGAAATCAACCAGTTTCTTTCACAGTGAAGCTAGGCCATTTTGTAGTTTTAATGGTGTCACATGATGCCCATAAAAGAACTTTGTCCTTGTGGACCCCTTCAAATCTTACTATTTGATCTGTTTTCCTGGCCAATAAACACACATAGATAAAAAAGCAAGAAATCCCTTCCATTATCTGATGAGGTTGACCCAAGCATCAGAGATTGACCCTATTTCTCATTGCTTCATTTGTTGACAGTGTGCTTGCATGACATTACAAATACTGTTGGGTATTTGTATTGAGTAAGTATCTATAAAACTGCTTGAGAAGAAACAGGTTCCAATAACAACTTCTGCAATTATGAACATAAAATAGTTTACAAGTTTTTGCAATGATTAGACCAAGGCTGGAAAAGAAGTGATAAATTTCCTGTGCTTATACAGCTTGTAAAGCATCAGACAAGAACCCTACAAGGGGGTTCCTGGAAGAGAAGTAAGGCTGACTCAGCCTCTCATTTCTCTGGAATAAATCAGCTATCTTCAGCACAATGGGGACAAGGGTCAGAAGCCACTTTTGGACGCCCTGAACAAGGTTGAAAAGATCTTGTTCCTTTTGACTTTGTTGCGTCATTTAGTGGCAGACAGTTCATGAGCAGATTGTCTTCTAATGCTATTTATTTATATTCAAGAGCAATGGGGATACAGAACTGTCAGCTCGCAAGAAACAATATTGGACAGGCCAGAGAAAACAGGTCAGAAAGCGATGTGAAGGATTTCCTGACAAATTTCGGAAGAGCAGCAGTTTTTTGCAACTTCTCTGGCTTCTAAGGTGGTTGCACTTCCAGACAGTAAGGGCAGAGATTTAGATAAGGAATTGCTGTCCACATCCATCTGCCAAAGATGAGCCAAAAGGTTAGGTTTGGCATTAAATGTCTTTGAGGAACAACAGAGCTGATGTTCTGAGTTGAGCATTATCTCTGCTCTGAATTACTGGAATTTCTGGCATTCTCAAGAGAACAGTGTCCACACCAGAAAGACTGGTGGTCCTCTGGGCATTTTACACTTCCCTGCGAATGAGAACTGAGGAATGTTCAGGAAGAAATAAGATGAGGCTTGTGGGTCAGACACATGAAAAGCTATCTGCAGTTACTTAACCAGTCTTGAATCAAGGTGAAGAGCTAAATGCCAGAGGTAGCTTATATATTAATAAAAAATGAAGGACTTGGAAGGTCATGGAAGACAGCCCATGTATTCCCCAGACTGCTTAAGGGGGATGCTGAACGGATGTTCCTGTTCTGATCCAGCTCTGCTAGAAGAAAGAGTTAATACTTCCAGTGCTTCTCCAATAACTTGTTATTGCCTCTCTCTCAGGAGCTAACAGCTTCCCTCCTTCTGCCAGCAGGTCTACTTTTGTGAGCATTGATGCCCCATGGTTATCGATGAGCTGAATTGGCATGAACAGTGCGGCCAATTAGTTTTCTTGTCCTTGAGAGGTGGCATCTTCCAGCATGAGAGATACCAAGCAGCTGTGAGGGACAACTGAGAGCAGTCTGGCAGGCAGAATCGCTGTCTCTTGCCAGGTGTCCAGCAAGACTACCTGCAGCTTTGTCATGAAAGGTAGAAGAAGAAAAGGGAATTAAAAGTTGTCTCAAATTCCCCAGCCTTCCAGTGACCAGAGGCATACCACACAATATGCAGATGATCTCAGAGCATAGAAGAGTGCATGTCTTGCGGCACTGAGGGAATGTGAAATCTGGGATGATCACTATCTCTGGAATGAAAAAGGGAGATACAGGACTGAAAGATCTGGAGGAAATGAGACAGCCTGTATTTTCTGTAAAGAGGTATTATGAGACATGAAGAAGGCATTTATAAACAAGTGTTGGTGAAGGAGTCAGAAGACAGCAAAGAGCAAGAAGCAACCTCTGAATGTAGCAGCAGCAGCTGAGAGACACAAGGACATTAGCACCTCATAATGGAGGCAAAAAGCATAGCTGCAGAGACCATCAAAATTCATAGCCAAATCCTCATTAAATTCTACTCTTAAAGAAATAATTTGCCTGATTTCTCTGTGTCTGAAAGTCATAGTGTGCATAGCCTGAATACTGCCAAATCACACCAAAGGAAGCTGACTGCATTGCATTACACCTGATAACTGAGGTACTTATGTCATGTCGCTCATTTCTAAAGAGCTGATCCCCTTCTCTTGAGGATTTATGGGGTTTTTACTATTTAAAAAGTAAAAAGACACATGGGGCAGACACTTTTTTTCACAATACAGTACTTTTCTTCACACACACATGTGCACAAGTCTGCATAGCACAACTGGAAAATACACTTTTTTTCCCTGTGAAATGCCAAGAAGCTTTGCTGATAACATCCATTCCTGGAAGTATTAATGGAGTACTTTTGTTTCCCATGGAGAAAAAAACAAACAGCTCTCACCATTCTTGACTGCATAAGACACTCCTCCTTTTCTCATCAGTCCTCTCTGGCATTTTTTTATTCTTATGTGGATTACAATTGTTATCAAAGGAATTGTTAGGGTTAGTTATATTGTTAACAGTGAACTAGGACTTAAAGTATTTGATTGTGACTCAGAAAAATAGATTTAATTCCTGGTTCCCACAGAAAATTTCCATGTGGTGAGCCAAATAATTCAGCAGCTTTTTGGCTTTTGAAGACAGAGACTATTGCTGTAAGACTGAACAGTTACTAACACAGAGCAGCTCTAATCCAATTTGTCACAGCATCTTTGCTTCCTCTCTTAATCTGTCACCTTTGCTGCCAAACACTGTTTATCTAGTTCATTAAATGCCCAATGCCCCCAAAATGGACTCATTTGAGTAGTAAGTTTCACAACACCTATTAATCTCTTATTTCCAATCATAGGTCTGTGCTAGGAATATACAAATAATGATAATGTAACCCACACTGACTGCCTGAAAATAAAATCAGAAAACAGAGTAGGAACTGGTATAAAAAGAACATTAACAGGTTAGTAGCTAACAGACACAATTTGTGCTGCTGGAAACACTAAGGAGCAATCACATTTAAAAAAAAAAGAATGAAAATAAAACAAACCAACACATTTTTCCCATTAAAAACAAACAAACAAAACACAGAAAAGACGGAGAGTATGCATTTTTATTACACATTTACAAGATGAGAGGCATAAGCAAACCCTACAGCGTTTCTTTTATAATCAGAGGCAAGCCGTCATTGTTTCAGCATAAATATTACTTAGCTGTGCAAGGAGTCAGTGAAGAAAACTAAAGCAGAGCACAACCGTTTCTGGATGCAGCACTGCTTACACCAACAGCACTGAGGAGCAGAAGCAGGCGTCTTTAACAATAGCAGCAAGGAGAAGGGGACAGATATCCACACAAAACAGGCAGCAGTGAAGGGAAGGTCACAGCCATGAGCTTTCATGAACATTTACTGAAGACCTATGGATAAAAAACAAAATAAGATTTGTCTATAACAGAAAACAGATTCAATGAATCATAGAATCACAGAATAGTTAGGGTTGGAAAGGACCTTGAGATCATTTAGCTCCAACTCCACTGCCATGGGCAGGAACACCTCACACTAAACCATGCCACCCAAGGCTCTGTTCAACCTGACCTTGAACACCACCAGGGATGGAGCATTCACAACTTCCCTGGGCAACCCATTCCAGTTCCTCACCACCCTCACAGTAAAGAACTCCCTCCTTATATCCAATCTAAACTTCCCCTGATTAATTTTTAACCCATTAC
>JANHGB010042570.1:0-24858 GCA_026283785.1 Coracopsis vasa
TATCTGAAAGAGTAGGTTGAAGCCTCAGTCATAACTGATAACTGATCTCATACTCAGTTCCTTAATCAAACAGCATGTCTAGACAAAATTTGTGTTGATTTTTCCCATTAAAACCTGCACAATTCTCCTCAAAGCTGAACAGTTCTGTGTATCAGCCATTATAATTACAGTTTTGTCATTTTTGTGGAGAAATAGGTAACTAGCTGTCCTTGACAGAGCAAAGGAAATAATCTGTGGCTTGTGTACTAGGCACAGTAGTGCGTATTCTCTGAAGAAAGCTCTAGATACTGAGAGTGACTCATGAAAAGCACCAGTACAAATCTAATTAATACAGAAGAAAGAGCCTTCAGTCTCAGTAGGTGAGAGCATATTCTTCGATGCCAGTGAAACTATCTGGTTTCAGTGGTATTTGAGCCTCACTGCAGAAACTGTGGCCCAGCGAGGAGACAGTGGCATAGTTCATCATGATTCTGAGAGGGCCAGGACAATGTCCCACAGGCAGAAGAATGGTAGGCTTGTCAAGAACATTGAAATCAGCAGAACTTTTAAACATTTTACCTTCATTTCAGTAGTATTGTGATATATAATAAAAGAAATACGGGTTACAACAAATAAAGCAAAGTGTGAAAAAGGAACGAGAAAATCCCATACTCATAAACATACAATGATCATTGTCCAAGCTGGTAAACCAAACACTCCCCATGGCAAAACAATAATTTTTTTGTAACTAACTTTTTCAAAATTTTTACTTTGTGGAGTGAATTGTTTTATATTCAGTGGATCCAAAAGGCTATTATTATCACTTATTATTATTGTTTTAAAAACAATATGTTCAGGCATTTCCCAGAACAAGGCTAGGGTAAAATCCATTGTGTTGCATGCTTTGCCCACAAGAATTTTGGCATGTGTTACTTTTAACAATTGTTATGGTATGGAGCAGGGTTTTGAGCTAATCTGCCTTTTCACACCTCCACGGAAAGCTATCCTGAATTTCACAGTATCTTTGGAGATTTAGTGGGTAAAATTGAAAAACACTTTTCTGAATACTTATTGCAAATTAAATTATTGTAAGTTTCCACCCTCATTAATTATCATCCAATGGTAGTTGTGGATGATTGGCATTTGTCTTGTGACCATACTGTTGCAATGTGCTAGAGATACTGGAGTTGGCAGAAGCTGGGAGGCTGAACGAGGGAAAGGTCTAGCAAGGAAGAACATGTAGGATTTAGATCTTTGGAATGCACGTCTTCTGGAAAAAGAGATGGGCGCTGAAGCCAAATGTTAAGGGGCAAGTGTCTGATGGGAGATTCATAAGATCTGAAAGGGTCTTGGATTATGAGGTATGAAAAATATTCAGAGACAAATTGTGGAGAGGAGAAGGCAGAAAATACCATAGATTTTGAGAGGAAGAAGAGTAGAGCTAGCACTGAAAAGGATAGGGCATGAAAGGGCTGGAGAAACAGCACCAAAAATAAGGGGTAACCTGGTGAGTGAGGACCATGGTACCGGGATGCCTGAGGAGCAGACATTTGTCCTGGACAGGTCCCAGAGGAATGGAACAGCGATGAGAAGACAGAGAGTGAGAAAATTATTACAAAGATGGAGACAAAGCAGGAGACAGTGTATGAGACTCTGTGTGTCCTCTACCAGCTGGGAAGGAATCAGCAGGGGCCAGAAAAAGGAAGTACTAGCTGGAAGGGTCTGTGATGCTGTAGTATGCTTCCCTTCAGAGCCCTTGAGGTTAGTAAGCAAATGCAGCATTTTTCATTCAAAATGTAACATTTTTTACCCAAATAGAAATAATATGTATGTGTGTATATATGTACTTGCCTCCCAGAGAATGGAATTTCTGAAATGTTATAGTTATCTGGTGCTTCACCTGCTCAGCTGGCAGGAAAACTTAAGTCTAGCATTTCCAAAATTGCTTGAATCTGGTGTTTCCCAAATTTTTCAGCCTGGTGTTCTTTAGCACTGGTTTTATGCAGGTATGCACATGTATGTGCATTCCTGGTTATAAGCCCAAATACACATCAGAGCATATATCAATTCCATAGTGCTGTGCGTCAGCAAAACCATACTGATTTGTATCCATATCTGATTTGTACACAGATTTACATTAGAATGAAATAAGGTAGGACTTTTTCTGGTGGAGATAATTTACAGGACACAGAATTTTTATGTAAGGGGTGGTAAGTGTGTTAGTTATGATATGGATACTGTATTTAGTTCCTCATGTTGTCTTCTGTTTCCTAACAGTCTTCAAATAGACTGAGTTATCTCGTCTTGGCAATAGCTGGATATGATATTAGTCTGTGAAAATATTATTTAAACTTTGGAAATTCCTGTAGTAACTATTTCATAAACTTGGCGATGGGTCCCTATATATGTAGACTTTCAACAAATCAATGTTTTAGCAGGAACTGATGGCCTTTTAAAGTATATGCTTATACCACAAGCAGTTCTTACAACACCAGTAACAAAAGGCTTTCTTTAGCACTGTGGTAAACAGACTGCATGTGATTATGGGAAGGGTGAGTTTTATTACTGTTTCTACATCCAAATTCTTGATTGGAATTGTATCATCTAGGTTATTGCTTTCTGGATAGATCTGTAGCTCTTTTACCCAGGATCTTGGCCAACATAGTAGGTTAGACATTAGTTGTTCATTTTCCAGTACCCTTGGCTTCAGCAAAATTTATTTTAGCAGGAGCTTCGCTACCATTTTCTTTCCAGCCATGGAAACGTTCCACTCCCAGCAACAACTTAACCACACTGAGCAGTCGAAAACTGAAATTCTAAAAGGAAATTAGCTGGGCAGGAATCCACGGGACAGGTGGTGGGATGAAGCTGGGTAACAAATTTGAACATTGCTAAAACTGAAACTGAATTGGACAGTCCTGCCTTACGAAAAGAGAAGAATTTATTATATCACAGCCTGGCAATATGCTTTATGAATAACATGTATATCTAAGAAGGTGTTTTGCTACTTTGCTAGAACACCACTACCAATGTTCCCTTCCTTCCCAAATCATACGTAACACTGATATTTTAGCAGTGTGTTATTTAACAGCCATGTGAAAGGGCAGGGGTAAACATTTAACTAAGATTTGTTGCCTCTCCATGGCTTCCTTGCTAATATTGAAAGGTAGCACACACTGTGTTTGCAGAGTTGTTGTTGCGAGACTATTCCTTCATAAGCAGAGCTGAATTCTTTCCATAGATGCCTGTGAATAGCCATCAGGCACTGCATATTAGGAACCATCTTTGAACAAATATGTTAAAAGCAATAACTTAAAATGTAATCTAATGTGTGGGTAGCAGCAGTGCCTCAGCTGTGAAATATATTTTGCATCTTTTTGCTATTACTAGTAATTTGTAAGACTATCAGAACACTGATATCATTTTCTTTTTTTTTAATATCTCAAATTGAAATTCTTATTCCTTGTCTTAGTGATGATTTGGTGTACAAACTTGTTCCTGGACAGAATAATTGCCATTCCTAGATTCAAAGCATATGGTACAAATTCTCATGTGAACAAATACAGAATTGGATTTCTTTGACCAGTTGCCAATATTTGTTTAAAATGAATGACATTCATGAACTTTCTTGCCACAAAACACATTCACTGCGACAGGGGTGTATGGCCTGGGACTGATCCATCCTCCCCCTTTATGGCATCAGGCTTTCTATAATATGAAGCAGGCTGGGAACCACTGTGCTACTATATTAGTGGAAAATAAACACAAGCTAAGTGAATTCATTAAAAACATTAAGCAAACATTTACAGAAAATCTTCTGCAGTGTTTGCCTACCTCTTATTCAAACCACTGACCTAGAAGGAAACGCTCCAAGCCAAATGGGACTTGAAACCATTTACATCATTGTTCTTGTACTAATAACCTTGTGAATTTATTACTTTCAGAGCATTTTGTTGTTGTTTGCACAACAATACCTGGGGCTTTTTGACTCATTATTGTTACCATTTTGCTATATTCCTATATGAGACATGCTCATCTGCTTTTCTGGTAATCTTGCAAGGTTTCCCATAATATTTCCCTATGTCCTATATTCCATACTTTGTATTAAAAATGAATGATATAATAATAAGCAGTAAACCTTATTGTCATTCATTTGTGTGAATAGCAACTATTCTGCATTTGGAAGTGCACAGAAAAGAAGCTAATAATCACTTGTAAAACCCAGACATTGGGTGCTGTTAGTCTCCTTTGTCACAGAAGACATCCTCATTTGCATTTATATCTTCTTTCTTTGCTGCATGCACAAAGAGAAATGCAGACGTTATGATTACTACAACTTGCAGTCCTACTGGACGATTGGAGGCTTCTTAAACCCCCTTCTGGCAATGGTTTTTGAAGCAAGGAGGGCACTTTCAGCTCACAAGGATCAGATAACTTGTTGCTCAGTGCAGCGCTCCTCATCTTTGCCTTCTTTCTAGGCCATGGTACTATCTTTGTGTATTGCACGAGCACGATGCCAGCAACTTACAGAGCAAAACACCTGAAGAAGGAACATATTTCCAGGAAATGCTGGCCTAAGCTTAGGCCAACCTGAAAGCATTATGAAGCCAGGTACGAAGCCCTTTCTTGAAGTAGTCTAGCTTGCAGACCCATAGTTGAATGCTTTGGGCCAGATCATCTATTTATGGGCACAGGGAGGAAACAAAAGGATGGGTTTGTCTGATTCCTTTATGTAAGGAATGTTCCTGCATCCTCCCTGTTCTGCTACGTAACAGTTCAGGTACCCGTAACTAAAATACCAGCAAAGAAACCATGAAGAGGGAAATGGCATTTTACTAAGAATGTTAATTTCTCTATTCTTCTCCACTAGTCTTCTTTGCCGAGCCACAATAAGCTTTGGTAGCAATTTCTTTGGGGAAATAAACAACCTCCAGGACCTTGCTAAGGGTAGATGGGAAAGCAAACGATAGAGCAAGGAAAGAGAGATCAATCTTTGCTGTGGTAGAGCCTTATACACACTTTCAGCTGAGATATCATAGGCATGAATCTTTTCTTTATTGCTTCCATAGAAAATGTTAAAATATTTCTGAGACTTAGCATTAATTTTATTTCTAGAAAATATTAGCTTAAGGGCCACTTATTTTCTACAGACTTGCATAAAGCTTTCCATAATGGGTAGAAGTTGATACTTACCTTGGGACACATTAGACACTTTCTGCTGGCTTATATTTGGACCCATTTTGTGAATAACAAAGCAATGGTATTTGCGGGACAGAGAATTAAAAAGAGAATGTCTTTTACATCAGAAGGAAATTACTTTTCAGACGGAATTAGTCTTGGACATCCTGCCTCTGGCCTATGACTGGAAATATTCTGCAATTGTGTCTTGTTCCTTAGTACAGGTTTGGTAACATCAGTGGATGTAAAGTATGATGGCTTTAGTGTTGAAAGACAGTTAGTAAAGACAGCCAAGGTGTTATGTATCTCACTAACATCCAAGTATAAGACACCAACTTTTTTTGACTGCCACTTCAAGAGGTGAATGAAGAAAAAAACTTGTACAGTTATGGACTTGTGCTCCAATAGTCTTGTGCAAACTGGCTTAGCACTGCTGTCCTTATTTCCTTATGGCTGAAGAACAGAGACCTCTGGAGGTCATGTACTCTAAGCCTGCTGCACACAGCAGGGTCAAACAGAGCAAATTGCCATCTCCAGTTGGTCTTTGAATATACCCAAGGATGGAGACTCCACAGCCTCTCCAGGATACCTCTTCCATTGTTTGACCGGCTTCACACTGGGAAAAAAAAATGTTTTATTATACATAAATGCACTTCCTTGTATTTCAGTTTGTGTTCATTGCCTCTTGTCCTTGGCACTGCTAAGAAGAGCCTGGCTGCATCTTCCTTACTACCTTCCCTCACTTTCAGGTATTTATACACTTTGATAAAAACCCCTCTTGAGCCTTCTGCTCCCCAAACTGAGCAGTCCCAGCTCTCTCAACCTCTTCTTGTATATCAGATGATCCACTCCCTCAATTATCTTTGTGGGGTTTTTTTGATGGAACCACTCCAGTATGTCTATGTCTCTTTTCCAGCCCAGATCTAGTACCCTAGATATGGCTTACCAGGGCTGAGCAGAAGGAAAGGACCTGCTTCCTCAACCTGTTGGTAATACTATACCTAGAGCTTGCTAGGATACTTTTGATGGTGTATATTCAAAAGCTGTGGAGAAGAATATATAAACCCCTAACACTTATGCTAGTTGATAGTATTTGTAGACCCTCTGGTCTCTACTCAGTGCCTCCTACTTAGGACACTCCTGTTGTGTAGTGCAGTTCCATGAATCATGAATATTGCTGCTACAGTGGTAGCTAACATCCCTAAGGATTAAGTGTCTGTCCCTGGGGAACAACTGGACAAAAAGCTAACAGGAAGGACTGCTTTCAGCTTCTGGGAAAAACTCTGCAGGGTGTGGTTTTGTAGAATGCTAGAGCAGCTAGGCAGCTAAGGTGTCTATGAGATACTCTGTGGTAGATGCTCTGGAATATGTTACAGCAGAGGGTGCCTGGTGGCATTGTTCACAGCAAGAAGAATCTGTCTACATGTCTGCATATTTGCAAACACACTCTGGGAAGGGTGAGAAACTACTCCATAAGGGAATTCTTCAGAAAGTTACTTTTCCACTCATCTCTGGATGAGTGGGTATTCCTCAGCGTGTGTACTACAATGCTATTGTCTGGCAAAACCTAAACTCTCATCAGCTGTCTCCATGACTCCAGGCCTGCATGCAGCCTGCATGATCTCCTCAGCAAGGCACCCTGCTGCTTGTCAGGGTAAAACCCACTGCCAGAATTCCTTCCACCAAGTCTCATACCCTTCATCTGCCTCTTTTTTCCCTTTTGCTCCCTGTCCCAAAATCTGACTTGCATTAACAGCTGGAAGAGTTCATCTTCTAGAGCAGGATCTGTGTCTTTCCACCAGCAGTTTAATTTACTGTGTTGGCAAGCTGAGAGCACTTGCACACAAGGGTTTAGGAAGAACAGGCATGTTCTCCCACAGTCTGCCACGAATGAATTCACAGAGCAGTACACAAAGAAATGCAGCATGATGAACAATCAGCAAACTCCTGAAACCCAGCCTGGCATAAGACAAATCCAGCAGCAGGGCTTTGCTCTAGGCCTGCTTTACCTGGCCCACGTAAGTTCCAAGTCTATTTATTAAACTATACTTACAGTTAAACTATAACTTACAGGCAATGCTTCAGAGTCAATCTTGGAGACGGGAATCTGGTCTGAGGAGTTGTGTTGGCTTTAGCCAAGAATGAGCCAGTCCTCAGCAAAATTCAACCCATTCCTGCATCCTCCCTATCCTGTTTTGCCTCTGCATCTCAAGGACATGATGTCAGGATTCTGTGCCAGGTTGTTCCACTGTCATTCCCAGCAGCACAGTCCCTTCATTGATGGGAACAGTGGAAGGCAGTCTGCAGCCAAATATTTCTGCCAGCATCCTCATTGCTGGGTGTATGGCTTTCAAGTTAAGCTAGGGTTGAGCTTTAGCCTTTAACCTGTACTGCCAGTCCTGCAAACAAGTGAAAAATAGTATGTGTTTGCAGTGCTGCAATAAAATTATGTTAAGGGGAATAGCCCACAGAGTACATCTTGCTCAGTTTTAATCATGTTTAGATTAATGCCAGTTTTCTTCCACCTTAATATAAAGAATATACATAGTATATATTAACATAGAACCTTTACAGAATAAAAGTATGTGGGTGTTAGTCCACAATGCACAGCCACACATATGTGTACACTCACAAAATTATTTGGTCTTTGTGGACACTTATTAACAGCTTTTCACATTTCCATGCTTGCAAATAATGAAGTGAAGAAAAATTAAGAACAAAAACAAGTCCTGAGAGTTCTGTCGCATCACCAGTGTAGATCTGTAAACATGAATACAATAAACGCTCACAAATAGTTTTTGTTAGCAAGGATTAGTTCAGACAACTTGATGGGCTTTAAAAGCCTCTTGATAGCAGATGTGCCATGAATAAAGAGCAGAACACTAGTGAAAAACTAATAAGCTGCTGCTTTAAATAGCTTTGAACTGGCAGGTCTTTGCAATCTTCTTAAATCCATTTGCAATTAAGTGATTCTTTTCTTTCTAGAAGGACAACCCCTTAATTTTCATCTGTCTGAAGATCAGGTTCAGTGAAGGGCAAGACTGCTGCTTTCCACAGGGTTGGCACAGTCCTGGACACCAGGAACATCTGAACTGCTGTAAGCTATGGTAGGACAACAGAGGCCCACCCCTGCTCTCCCCTCATCATCCCTTGCCTGCCGTGGTTGGAGGCAGGTGGGATAGAATGAAGTTCCATTCAGGAGGGATTTTCAGCTGTAACTTTAAACAAACCAGTATTATCATGCTGTGGATCAGTCCTGACATGTTTTATCTCCTGGGTCAGCTGGGTAGAATTCAGTTTACAGGATGTGGCTTGTTAGTGATTTAAAATTGGACATCCTGTTTGCTTTGCATGGATGTCAGTCTGTGGTAGCGCTTAAAAGCAGAGATTTCTCAAGGGTCCCTGGCCAAACTATCTTCTTTCCCCTGTGCCCGTGCACTTCATTGCTTTGGGTGGAATGGTGCCAGATTACATCAGCTGAGAATCAGGCCCAGGCTTTCCAGTGAGGAAAAGAAGTGAATATGACAATCAGTCCTGCTCAAATTAAGTTAAATATAAAGTCAGACTTTTTCTCTCTCACACACATAAAGATGCTGAAATAGCATATGAGAAGTTCCTTTTGTACCATCTGGTAGAGAATAAAAATCATCTGGACACTTTCATTGCCTCTGTTAGGAGATCTCCTTTCTTGGATAAGCACATCAAGTGTGCACATTTACCCTTCTGCCACCTGGGCCAGGACTGTGCCTGGCAAACAAACAGAACTGTAGAGACTTGCAGTGTGGTGGTCCTCCTGTGTCACTCTTTTGTACATGTACCTTTGTATGGCTCTTTAGTTTTGGGGGTTCAGATGCTCTGGGTGTGTATCAGGTAACCTCTACATAGCAGAAACATTATAAAAGTGTGGGGACACTTGATAGACATTATCTGCCAGTAACCAAAAAGAGACAAAAACAATCTCCAGAAAGCCAGCAATACTGTGAGAAAACCAAGAGGCAGTTTGGGACAGAGTCTGAAATCTTGAAAATCTGCATTTGTGAAAGTGTGGGGAAACTATCTTTGTCTAGAAAGCCATTGAACAGAACGAAAAATTCATTGGTATGCTTCAGAGGTGCAGTATCATTGGGTGGTATTTTGTGCAAACAAACTGGTAACTCATACTACCACTGACTGTTGGCACTATTTTGTCAATGTGATCTGTGACTCATAAAAGAAAAATCATTAAATGGACTTGTTAAAAATCCATTGGTAAATGGGGTATTTTGCATGTTAGCTGCAGCATCATATCTGCCTTCTGAACCAGTCTAAGGTGCTCACCAACTGTAATGTCATTTCTCGGTGCTAACTGCTAAATGTAGTACCATATATTTAAGTCCTCACAGAAAGGTTTTTGAAACCCATGCCACAAAACTAGCAGCAGTATCGTCTTTTTTGGATCCCATCCGTTCCCTGTTCTCTTCTCCTTTTCCCCATATTCTCTTTTCTTTTCTTTTTTCTGGCTGCTTATGTTTTCCCATTCTAACCACATCTTCATGTTTCACTCTGTCTTGTGCAAAAAAGTTTCTTTTTAGCCTCTGCACACAGCTGGCAACGGGACAGCCTAATGCAATGAGCTGTCTGGGGTAGAAAACGTCCGACTGCAAGGATCAAAGTTCTTCTTCAAAGAGATAGAAACTCAGTGTTGTGTAATGTCTGAGTTCCTGGTGACCTCCTTGGCAGTGAAATGGAAAGAAGGATGAACTCGTGATTATGAAGTTAGTCTGGGGATCTGGTGACCTGGTTCAAGTACCCCTTCTGCTGCACACTTCCACTGTAAGTCTCAACAAGTCCATTATACCCTTCCGGCATTTTGGATATCTATGCAGATGTGGGACTTTTCACAAGTGTATGACAAATTTTGAAAATCTGACAAGGAATTATCTCCCTTCTTTAGCCCCAGAATACTTTTCAACTGGTTGATGTTTTCTTCTCCCAGTGCCTCCATTCCTTTCTGTAACAGTGTGACCTCTTCTCTTGTAGATTAGACAAGAACACAATTGGTGGGGGGCCGCGCAGGCAGTGTTGCACTATATTTGTGCCATACAGAGAGGGAATATTCTGCTATATTTGGCTCTAGGGCATGGAGACACTCATGTGTAGCTTATTTAAGGCCCAGTCTCATGAGCACCCTCTGAAATAAATGAATGGCCTTTGTATGTGAAAATTAGCATTATGTACATTTGTTTAAATGTGTGGATTCTTTTTTGGTGATGAGAAAAGAATATATATATTAAAATACCCAGGCACAAACACTTTTTAATATTTTTTTTTTGGCACCAGTAGGCTTTTTTTCAGTTGACTTTGTCAGCCACATTTCCTTTCTGAACAGAGGTTACATACAACAATTGGATGAACAATTGTAAAAAACTCTCAGGGGGGCATTCTTGAAGACAAGCCTGCATGAGATCATGTTATAAGTGTGGCTTGGCTGTGCTTTTATTCAGTAGGTGATCTCATTCTTTTAAATTTCTAATCATTTTAACAGGGAATAACTACAGCTATCCAAAAGTACAGCAAAAAAGTGATCTTGTAAGGTTTCCTGTGAGTTTTGCACAGAAATATCAATTTCTGCCCTAGCTGATTGGATGCAAACTGGATACTGCTAGTTAGACAAATGTATAAAGTAAGTTTAATGCAAGCAAATGAGATTATTCACTACAGTGGTGGCTCTACCAGGTTTATTGGTTTTCCCTAAATATGCATTTTATAGGTTTATTTTAGATTGTTAACTTTTGGGGAAAAGACCATGTAAACACCTGCATTTCTACAATATCTGTCTCACTGAGGGTCTTGCAGAGACCTCTGGATACTATCAATCACGATATAAATATTAAATGCAATCTAACAGATTAAACATCCTGGGACAAGTTAGCCTATGATTACCCCTGAAATGCCTACAGAGCATTTTCTTCAGTGTTCCTCAATAATGAAGAAATCCCTGGCTGGACCAATTACTTGCGAGTTCAAGAAGCAGTACAGGCTCCTGGCTTGAAAACTTACTTGGGCACAATCAGCTGAAAACTTTGAACTGTCTCTCAGAGCAAAAAATAAAAATGTTTACAGCCAGAAATAACAAGGCTGAGAAGTTAAATTAGAAGCAGGGACCAAGAAAGGCTTTGCCTAATTCTGGTTTCAATCAGTGAGTGCAGCAGCCATCAGGAGCAGGCGCTGCTGTGGGTTTGAGAATAATGACTTTATTTTAAGTAGACAGAAGTTGTTGGCTGGACCCAATTGCTGACAACCAGTCTCCCCTAAACACCCCACATGGGGCCAGATCCTGAAGTCCTCCTGTGGTTTTTATCCAAGCCTGTTCTCACTGCAGTCAAAACTTGAGCAGACACAGCCTCAGTATTTGGCCTACACCTATGGCAGACTCTTTTGGTCTCTTAAAAACACCACAGAAAAATAAATCCCAGTGCCCAGGTTTCAGTTTTCAAGTCTCAGACTTCTCTGCACTGTTGGCCTGTTTTTCTGCAGCGAGTTGAGAGTGGGATACAAATTACATGTTAGGTTCTTGCATCTCTTGGGCTCAGGTTTCGAAAAAATAACAGATTACCAGCCTTGACCTCGTGCAGCAGGGACAGCATATTGCATAAAGCTTGATCCTGCCAGGGGTGGAGTAGCTTGGGAAAATACAAGATCCCCTTCACTGAAAGCAAGGAAACTGGATGTTACTCAGCTTGGAAGAAAAGACCATGTTAGCTTCCCTTGGGCAGTCTTCCCAGTCTGGCTTTCCCAGTGCTCAGGACCAAAGCCTCCAGATAACCACCATAATGTAAATGTTTAAAGATATGATTTAAAAAAACAACAGGGAGGTGAACAGCTCAAAGGGGACGCAGCCCCAGAGAAGGAAGGCTAACAAATGCATACACATACCCATTAGAGTACAATGGACAGAAAACCAACCCAAGAAAAGTTGAAATTGCTGCTTTCCATCAAGAGGAGAGATTGCCTGATCAGTATGATTCAGATGAGGGTTTAGCCATAGCACAAAGGAGAGTCAATCTTGTGATTCAGGGCAGTAGACTGGAGCTTTGGAAGATTTAGGTTGATCAGCTTTTGTTTCCCTGTTTTTTATTTATTTATTTGTCCTCTGCTAGTGCAGCTCATCTCAACATGCCTGAAGTTCCTGTTTCTTTAGATACATCCATGGGGAGGCTATTTCTTACTAGAGGAGCTGGTACTCCTAGGCGCTTGTGAAATGTGAATAAACTCATGTGGTGTTTAATGTCTCCAAGTAACTCAGTGGAAGTGATTGATTTTTTTTTCATAACTAATGACTTCTTAGCAAACACAGAATGAATCTGAAATTCCAATTCCCACCTGATTGCCCTATATTATTTCAATAATTTGCATCTGAGCTTCATTAGGTATCTCAGTGTGATATCCGTCCTGAAGAGCAGTCAGGGAAACCTGAGATTTGTACAGAAACTAAAAGAATTTTAAAACCAGCTTTAATTTGGACCAGTTTGGTTTGTGTTTCTGTTGGATTAAATTAGTTAATTTAAAGAAAGTATTAATGTGTTGTTATGTTCAGGTTTATCCTGGCAAAACTTTCTTGCTGCTCTGAAAGTGACCTTCCACAATGATAATGTTTCTGCCTGTCTAGATACAAAGAAAGCCTTTGTGTGCTCTTAGAAGCAAATTTTAATGTTAAAGCTGCTTTTCCTGAGTCCCCCACAGATGATGCATTTTGAGCTGTATGCCTCTAAAATACTTCTATTGATTTAGGAGCCTGAGTGTAACGGCACTGCATTGAGCTGCAGGTAAAGGACTTTAATAGGAAAATAGATTATTGGAACAAGTTTTAGGGGACCCTTTAAAGCCAGAGCTATTACTGCCGGCATAATTCCAAATGATTCCAGACTGAGTTCCTCCACATGTGCCTCTTCAAAGGACTGTTAATTAAAAGTTAGGGTTTTTTTTTCCCCTCCTGCCATCAGTTTCTCATGGTAAATGCCAATATCATAGGGCAGACTTTGCTTGCTACAGCAGTAGTCAGAAGAGCATTTTTTCACTGCCACCCCTCTCTCTGTACCAATATAACCTACACCGAAGGCTGTGGTAGAAGTTGTTTGGCCCCATTCAGTAGAACTGGCTTTTAAGATCCCAGGCAGCATATGAATATGACATTACATGTGGCATCTGTTAAGGTGCCCTCCTCCTGCATCCCAGCTCTGCTGGCAGCTTTTGAGCATCACGGGTGGCACCGCCACCTCCTCCCTGGCTTGCTCAGTGCCAGGCCAGGCATTCCCAGGAAGAGGAGCTGGCTTTTGAGGTCTGGACTGTGCTCACAGGCACAAGGCTTCTGCTTTGGCAGCAGGTTAGGTCAGAAGTACTCCTGCTTTGGCACCACAAAAGCCATGACTGTGCGTGCTGGGTGCCTTCAAAAAGAATCCTAAATAGGAGAGGCTGAGAGGCAAACTCTGCTAGGTTTAACTTTCGGTAATGTGATCCTGAATAATTTCTGTTGCTGCCAGCCTCGGGTGATAATGTATAATCTTTGAACCTATATACCACAAAATGAATGACATCAGTAGAGTTTTGAAATTGCATTTAAAATGTCAGTATATCAAGGGGAATGGATAAATATAAGAATGCATACACGCTCTGAATACTGCACAATGTGTTCACGTAACTTCTCTGAATGCCTTCCAAAGTATTAGCACCAAGGAAAGAAGAATAATTAAGTATGGTATTAATAACTCAGGGAGACTACCTGTCTCAAATGCACTTTTATCTTATAAATGTAAGGTCAAACTGAAGAGTGAAGAGACATTAAAAATTAATGCTACAGAGAACCCCTGTCCCTTACCACTACTTCAGCTGTGTTTGAAGACAGTACTTCTTTTCTTTAATAAAAGAGCTTAAAAGGGAACATAATTAAATAAAAAGCTATGGAAATACATAGAATACTAGGGCCTGTTTTGAACAATGACAAGTGAGCTTTCCATCATGCCAAAGATGATTTTGTAGAACAAACATTTCTATTATCTTGGAGAGGGAAATTCTGATTCCAGTAGTAGTAGCTTTAATCATCCAGCTAATATTTAAAGAAAAAACAAATATTTTTAGCATCCAAGTGTCCTTTTGAGGATATCACACAAAGCAGAGAAGCAGGGAAACAAGAACTGATTTTCTCTGACTCTTATTTCAAATGTTTTATCTTGTAAAAATATCAATTATTTTTCTTCAGACTTTTAAAATATAATTTTTATTTATTCCTCTCTGTGGCTTTGAACTGACCTTTAGAGTCTAAAAACCAAAACTGACTACATTACTGATTTGTTTTCCTTTTACTTTGCATCCTCAACTCCCCTATTAACCTTCGTGCTTAAATAGAACTGGGTTCTATTAACCTAACTCCACGTATTTAATTAAGGTACCAAAGTTCAGATTATGGCTGGCCCACTTGCCTTCTACTGTCGATTGACACAGGTAGGCACTTTTTGAGGGTGATCTAAGCCATTTAATGCTTACGTGCCCTCTGGAGGTATCCTGTCTCTGTGTCTTGGCAACAGAAGATACCTTGTGTGACATTGTGCCTGGGCTGTGTCTCTCATTTATGTAACTAAAATTAGATAGACTTATTCTAGACCTAAGAGGCTCTATAGTTTAATTTGCTATTCCATAGTGTATTGGTTGTTGGCAAGGAAGTATTTAGCTTTTTTTTTTTTTTTTCAAGGGTGTATATGAAATGTGCATATGTGCTTATATATTTAAAATATAACTGAATGAGATTTGCATGCATAAATAGAATAGAAAGGACAGGTGTCCCCCTGAGCCTGCCTCAGCATAGCAGAAAGACTAGAGGATCTGCTTAGTTTACCCTTCACAGGGTAGCCTACTGTCTTCTTCCCAAGTAACATCTTTTTGCCCTATAGCATCTTCTTACCTTCAGTCACTTGCATGTTCTTTGCAAAGGATAAAGCAGTCACCAGCTACACAAACTGATAAAAAACATTAGTTCTTATTTTTCTTCCAATTCTCTAATACAAAAATTACCAAAAATCCTATGATTACCTAGACTGGAGAAACAGTTGTGGGTTTTTTTGTGGTGGTAGTAGTAACAGCTTAAACTCCCTCAAGAGTTCATGTGCCATCCTTCACATTATGATCTTAAATCACTTATGTAGAAAAAGTCAGTAAATTGGACTAGCCTATGTTCATTTCCATGTAGAGGAAGTATGGATTAGCTAGTTAAGGCTGTTTCTGCACTCTTAGTGATATTGGCACAGTTGCCTAAGAAATATTGCTATTGAGGCATCCCAATCCTAGGTAGGTCACATCCTCTCAGGCCCTGCTTTCAGGAGAATATATTTGCTCTTGCCATAAGAAAGAGGAAGAAATGATGTCTCATTGTCTTTCACCTTTGAAGAGGAAAGCTTCATCTAGACTGAGAAGCTAGTGCGCTGCGACTGCCTGGGGTCCTGTCACTTGTTTGTCCACACACGAAAATTGGCTGGCGCAACACATGCACCCTCTACATGGGTTACCTCCTGCAGCACCCAAATCATGGGGTGCTGGTGCAAACCCCAGATTCACTGATAACAGCACAAACTATGGTTGCACCAAGCTTCTAAACACAGAATCAGCTGTACCTACAAGAAATAGTCAAAAAGAGAGATGATGAACAATGTTACTGTTAACTAGTTGGTTAGCACAGACAGCATAACTGTTCATTTAAACTGCAACAAGAATAAGCAAGCATAAACTAAGCAGCCCATTTCTGAAATTTTCACCAGAGAAAAATACTGTTGTTTCTGTATGGAAATGCTTGGAAAGCAGTGTAATATTTAAAAGGCAAGAACTCTCCTAGCAACTGTATTACTAGTTTTGGACTTAGCTGTGATTGCATATATTTTCTATAGCAAACAGAGAACTTCCAGAAATAGGTCTCCTTTTCTTGACTACTTTTTCTGAACTCGTAGAAGCACCCCATCCAAAGGTAGAAAACTATTGGCCTACGTACCTGGAAAAATAAGTATCTTAAAAGTTTACTTAGAGCTTTCAATGTACTGTAATATCTTATTAATTATTGGGATGAGAACAGAATGGAAATCTAGATAGATTACATTAGATAGCTAAGCGCATTTAAAAAAAAATAATCTGCTTTATTTGGTAATGAACAGTTAATAATTACTTCATACTGAGCATAGCGTTTTCAAATGTGACTATAGAGCTTAGATTTCAAAATCATATTTAGATTTATTCTTGGCAATTAGGAGCCTAAATATAGTTTAAACATAATGGCATTTATTTCCTTCATATCTGTGTCACTTTGCAAACTGAATGCACTGAATCCAGCTTGGATTATCATACTCTGTTTTAACCATAGTGCATCCAGGATTAGAATTTCAGATGCGAAAATTCTCAAGGGCTAGAAAATTCCATATTCTGAAGTGAAATGAACTGTGTTGCTCATATTCCTTCTAGCAGTGACATATGTATGCCAGTGTGGGGTTTTTGTATATTCTCAGTGCTGACCTTGCTCTGCTCCTCCTAGAAGTTTTCAGAAATCCTACCCTCAGCTTACCATATGGTGCATCCAATATGCTGGGGAAGTCTTCTTATGACACTATTTTAACGTTGTTCAAATTCTGTAGGAATGGATGATAAAGTGTGGAAGCATTCTCCAAAGCAATATATTACACTCTGCTACAGACTTGTAGGGGAACTCTAACATGATACGTGTCAGGTATATGCACATCTAGACAATTTTTGCAGTGCTGCTTTGCTGTCATGGTCCCAAGAGCACCACCAGTGCTGACCATCCCTACCCAGCCAGCTGGAGGTCCCGTCACCCTGCCCATGGCTCAGGACCCCATTTCAGCCCTCTGCGTCCATCAGTCCCTGCTGAAGCAATGCTGCAGCAATGCTAGCCTTCAGCTCCCCACAGCCCTGCCCTGTCACAGGTCACATCGATCTAAGCCCACCCATGGGCTGATATCCCAGACTGTTCCTATCCCCAGGGACGTAACTTATGGTCTCGACTCTTAACTGAACCTGGCTATGGTCTCTGGGTCTGTCCTACTCCCTCACTGGATTACTTTAAGGCTAGGCCCTTGTAATCAGGTTCGGACAGCATCTGAATTAACAACAAACAATTTAGCTTTCTGCTCTTAGTACGTGCTCAGCACCTACATGCAATGCACCTTCTGGTGTTTGTCTTCTGTACTTCTCATTTGTTTTTACCAAAATGCTCATTGACCCAGGAAGGTTTAGCGTCTTTCATGATTCACCAGCTTGTTAAGGTTTAAGATGTTTGGAGTAGGTGTTTTTCTGTTTATTATTCTCTTATTGAGATATTTAGTGCATCTCATAACATATCAGCCTATGGATTTTGAAAAGTTAAACCACCAGCTAGACTAGAGTACATCTGATGGACTGGATGAGTGAGCTAAAAACACATCCCTGGTGTATTTTTGTTACCTTCTTTGGAGTAACATTAAATGGAATTTGACCAGTAGAGACAATTTTCCTGCATTTGCAATAGCAATATTACCCTTTTAGTGAATCAATAATGAAAATATATGCTACTCATGCATAAGTTATCTCCACGGAGGCATTCGCCATGTAAGTCTTTACATTAAGATGTCTTAGAAATGTAGTCCATATCAATAATTTATTCTTCACCATATGAGACAGACCATCAAATCATTTTAATCCAACACACTATTGCGTTGTCAACATACTCTGCAGAAGTTTTCCTCGTTGACAAGTGAGACTGTTCCCTGGCCTCCTTGCTGCATCACACCTTATCATCATAGCATTGCCAATTAGTTTGATCCTAGTGCAAATCAGGCCTTCATTTCAGACAGAAGTACTCATGTGAGAAACTTAGTGCATGAAGTTTCTCTATGTCAGACAAATTGACTGAATGTAGGAGTTAGTATGGGATAAATAAAGGCACATTTTGAATTTTAGAAATTTAAGAACATTCCCCAATCTCTTTATACAGCCATGAGAGATTAGTAGTTTATTCCACTGTTTATTATTATAGTTTTTCTGTGTATTCTGACCATCATCTAGAAAATTTTACACGGATCTTTTGTATGATTCCATTTGAACAGGAGATAACTCAGCGTCTTTATAAAAATAACTTATTTCAGTGTTGTTTCAGTGTTCTTTATCAGAAATAGTGAAGGAGTGTGAGGGTGGGGAGCACACAACTTGACATAACCCATGCGTTCTGGATTCTTTTGTAAACCTTTAGCATTACAATATGCTTGTGGTTCATATTAATGGCTCAAAATAATAAACTGAACAGAAATGCATTCACATTTTGCACCGCTAGTAGATCTGCTTCTCAGGGACCACCTACTGGAGGTCTCAAAATTGATAGCTATTGATGACTGTCAATATTCATTGGTGTCAATGCCTGTCAATATTGATCAATAACAATCTCCATTGATACCTATTTATATCAATAAATATCCATACATATTGCCATTAATCACTTTTAATATTGAAAGACTTTGATTTCTAAAATAGGTTTTGAAATAGGTTTTGATAAGCATCAATGTTTTCGAATTGTAGGGCATTTATCAATATCAATAATCAATATTAATCAATACCTACCAATAAGTCTGTTAGACCTACTATCATCATCAGTCTATTAGGCTTATTGCAGCTTAATATTATCAGTAGGTATTGATGCCAACTGCTGTCAACAGTCATTGATACCTATCATTAGATAGTCGAATCCGTAGGAAGTACTAGGTGTCAGGTCAATAGGTATTGATGCTTACTGAGATCAATATGCAGATCAAAAGGAGTCAATGCCTATCTATATATCTATATCTATATATCTATATATCTATATCTATTTATCTATATGTATCAACAGATATCAACTTTTATACACACTGATATTGATACCTATTGTGAGCTTTTAATATGTAGATTTAAATATATATAATAACGTTTACATATACATATACTTTATATCTATAAATATATACACTGATATCAATATAAATATCAATATTGAGATATATAGATGTAGATAAATGTATATTTATATTGATATATAGATATATATAAGAAAAGCATTCAGTACTCTTTAATTAGACTTGACTTGGGGAAAAGAAGGAGACAATTCTTTACAATAACTAACATATGAGTTGCATAAAAAAACTGTGTGTGGCCTCCAAGCAAATATAAAAGAGGTTACTTTGTATCAGCTTTTGTGCATTGAATTCCTGATGATATATCTTGTCCTTCATGTCTGTGGGAAAAATCATAAGCATTATGTTTCTGAGATTGTGAGAAGGAAACACAAAATCAAAGGCAAAAGACCAAACTTTCCTTTCTCTTTCCTGAAAACTATAATGCAATGGAGAGTCCACTGTCAAGCGAGAAATCACTTTCTATGGACATACATGAGCTCAGTCAAGACCTTTTATGGTCTCTAGGTTATAGAAAATGTTTTGGTTTTGTAGTTGCAGGACAGAACAAGTAAGTTAGCCAAATATCCCAAACTGGGTGATTTCTAATTTTACAAAAGAAATGGATATCTAAAGAGTACACAGTGGCTTGCACCCTGATATCTCACAGAAATCAAATAGATCTGCGATCACATGGCAGAAATCAATAGATCTGTGAGCACATGATGCTCACAAATCTGAACTCAAAAAACAGATCTGAGGGGCTTGCTGTTTTGACATGAGTCTGGAGGGGGCAGGGAAAACAATCTAGGTAATTGTGTACATATAAAAGACCAAATCTTTAGACCATAAACCAGGCACACATCCAATGATGTCAATGTGTTTGGCTTAAAGGGGAAATAAAGCAAGATTTTATTACATGCTAAGTGAGAATCTTTGCTTGACCAGAATGAGAGAAAAGTGCAAACAGGTGCTGGCTCAGCAGGAATGGAAACTCAAGAATAATAGCAGCTATTCCTTAGGCTCATATGAATCCTGAAAGACTAAATTTCTGTCAGTACCATAATAAGGAATTATCTACTACTCAATCCACCTATGTCTGGGTTTGAGTCTGTCTGCTGAAGCTTTTGACTGTGAGACTGCTTAACATCATTTCTCTATCTCTGCCTTTTGCTTGTGCATGAGCCGTTGCAAAAGCAACCCCCCTCAGTCAAGGAAGCTGAGGCCCCGCTCTTCTCTGGCTCACAGGGGAAGAAAGGAGTCTTTATTGACACATGCAAGTGATTTGAGAAGAGACTGTCTACCCCAATAGAAAAAGACTTAGTTGTCTGGTGAATCAGGAAATGTCAGACTTTCTGAAAGGTTAATGGGAGGCTTTAGAAACACATTAAATCTAATCTTACAGCATGAATGCTGATGACTTTATGTCAAGATCCTAGAAGTAAGGAAGGGCAAGAAAGAATACTTTAGGTGAAAGGAAGTTTTGACCATGGAGCCAGGAGAGTGTATTATTGCAACATATTGTTGAATTTCTCCTTCCATATAGAGCTGGCATTCTGCCTGATAACTTATGCTAAAATAGGACATATCATGAGACCATTTGAACTGAAAGCAAAGCTCAGATTTTTTTATGCTTACTGAAGTTTAATTGAATGAGTGACCTGGTCAACTCTGGAATTGAACAAAATTAATTTATTTCAGAGTTATCTACTGTAAATGGGCTGCGTAAAACTCAAGTCACTGAAGGGACTGGCAGGCGATTGTATAATGCTATTAACATAAACTTTCCACTTCAGTCAGAATCATCTGTGCCTTTTTCAGGTTTAGCTGAAGAATCATTAAATATACAATTCATAAATAAACACAATTTACATACAACCTTTCTCCCTGCCACTTTACAATCTTACAGGCATTAACAGAAGCAGAAGCTTAGGGCATATGGGAACAAGCAATAGAAGTTTAGTTAGTCAGGTTTAGTTGCATAATTGACACAGTTCTGCGACATTAGCTTTTTAAGCAGTATCTTCTGATCTATCTTCAGGTTTGAATTTTATTTTTAGGTCATTAGTCTTTTGTTTGTGACTTTCTTTCATTGCCTGGCTGCTTTGGAGAGATTTGCCTTTGCTAGTCGTTAGCAGGTTTTTACAATGTGGGCACAATTGGTTAATCCTATAATAGAAACCTGCTGTGTGGAGAGTGCTATTTTTACTGTACACACTGTATCTTGTAGCACAAGGCAGTTTTAGAAGGGGATCCAGCTGCCATTAAATCTATACATCTCAAGAAGTGCCATGAATCGCTGCTCCCTGCATAAGGACGTGTCCTGCGGTTCTATTATCCCAGCTTAGGCTCTTAGTAACACCAATCTTTAACAAATCAATATCCTTACTTCTCCTTTTTGATTCTTTTTTCTTCTCTCACTTGATTCATTGTTCTTGAAAAGAAACAGTGCCTGAGTCTCCGCTGACCTGTGGGTTTAAAGTGAGATGCTGGCAGGAGCACAGTGGGGCTCCCACATGGCCCTCTAACCTTCACATCTTTCCAGGGAGGCCAGTATGCCAAGGGGAGGGGTAAGGTGGCGGGCAGCAATCTATCCGGCTGCAAAGCTGTTGCCTGACAACCTTCAGGTTAACACTAGGCACTGTGACTTAGTGGTTTTACTATTGTCAAGAGTAAGCATCCAAACATCCCAGATGAGTCTGCATGTTATCACTGAGCCTCGCACCTCATGACTTGCCCAGTGGAATGTCTGTGCCACAGCTTTCTTCTTCACAGTCCCTAGATGTGCCCCAATTCTCACTCATTCCTTTTTGGTAGCTCCTGCTATAAGAGTTATGTTAGAAAGATGCTGTATGCATGAGTGTGCATGAAACATGTGGGCTTGGGGGAAGAACACATGCTTATCAAGTTGCTTGTTTGATGCAAAATCCATCCATATCCCACTTCATTAGGATTAAACCAATTGCAAAGGGCTTCTACATAGCATTTTCAGAGCCACCCAGATCTTAGCCCCACCTAGGTGCTGGAGTATTTCTCCTACTGTTCTCCAACACAATATAATTGCAATCAGATTAGACCAAACATGACAAAATGTGCTTATGGACTAGATTTATAAAAGTATGGTTTGTTCCCAAGTCAGTTTTGTGAACGCTAAACTCTAGGCTTTAGTCCGTATGTTACTTTGAAGATTAAAGAAACAAAACCACACAACAATGGTCTTAAGCAAGAGCTACATTTGTTAATATATCCTGAAAAATTAACATTTTTTACAGACTCAACATTTATATCAAAGTATAATCTCACAGAAGCAAACATCCAAGTGTCATTCACCTAAAAAACTTGGCACATCTGTGCATTTATCAAGTCATTAAAAAATCCTTAGGGGGCTGTCAAAGTTCCCATGAATCATCCCAACCTGCACACATCTCAACCTGAACCCTCTGGGAGAAGGCTAAGGTGACTGCTGCTGGTTTATGAAGGCGGACAGCTTGGAGTCTCTGTCAGGGAGTAAATAAATTGTGGTGGCTGTGTGATATAAGGGATAAAGCACAGTCATTTTTAAATGCTCCTGCACACACCCCTTCCAGGAGAGATCTACAGAAAGTAATGAAGAGGTTTATATTAATTCCTACTGACCTACATTTTCCTGGAAAATATTCTAAGGTTCCCAAGTATACACACTGAAACCGTCCAGCTCTGCCTGGGCCATAGAGATGTTCCCAGACCTTTTTCAAGAGTCAGCACTCCAAGGAAGACCAAAATACACACACACAAGGAAATCACTTCATTGGGATTAAAAACTAGAAATCTAGGCACTTTAAATGAGCCCAAAACAAGTGGCAACAAGTGAAACTGGATTACTTTTTTAAAGACTTGTGCCTGATGCTTTCCCTTGTGTGCTATGTCCTTTGGTGGTGATTGCTGCTTCCAGGCATGGTAAGGCAGCAGCAGAAGCTGGCTGGCCTCAGGGATGCCCCTGTGCTTCCCGAGGCCTGGCTTATTCAGTTTGCTAGATTTGGTTGCCTCAATGCAAAGATCTAATATGATGTGGGACACAGTGGGGTGTCTCAGGTGCCAGCGGAGGGCTGGCCAGCACAACACAAGTGCCTGCCTCCTGCAGTAGCAGCTGGAGATGGGCAAGATGCTCTCAAGTGGACCTTCATGATGGTGCATAGGTAGCTGGGCTCATTCCTTGGTAAAAAGTACTCTTGTCACCACTTCATTATGTATACGTGAGTGTGGCAGTATAGGGAGATACGGAAAGTGCAGGAAGCCTGAGCTGATACTTGCTTCTTCAGTAACAACACAAGTATGGGGAGAGCTGAAGCTTTAAAAGAGAAGCACAAGAGCTATACTGAAAAGCAAAAAAAGCCTAGCCAAATGGTCTGTAAGAAAACAAGGCTATTGTTCACTGGCACGTATCAAAAATATTAGAGCCGTGCTTTAGCTGTGAAGCTCACATTCCCAGCCTTTCAGGAACTCACAAGCTGTTTGGGATGATGTATGTGTCTTGATTTCAAGAAAAATGCACATATCTGTGTCTCAATTTGATGCATTTAATACAAAATTTAATACATAGTCAATAATTAATTTAAAATTAATATGAAATTACCATCCAGCAGTAGCCTCTAAAACCTCCAGAAAGTCTGTATTTCATGTCTTACTGACTCAGTGCTTCATAGTTTTGTGGTATATATTAATATATTTTGTACAACATTCTCTGTATTAACACAAATATTTCTACTTTTGAGTCAGGGTCATGGCATCATATTCAAAACCTGTCTACAGAAGACACTATAATTAAATTCATTGATGTAATTGAATCCAATGTGTTGTATGTCCACTAGTTAATGCCAGCTCCCCAAAGGTATATACATATATGTGTGTGTGTAAGTACATTTAGGAATAAATCTCTTATGTCTCTAGATATATGTGCATGCATGCATATTTGCTTGTGTATGACAATTACTGTATATGTACTAAACATTTTTAAGTCAGAGTTCTATATGACATCTATGATCTTAAAAGATGGATTCAATAGATAAAGTCATGAAAATCTTATAACAATGACAGTTTTATAAAGATATAGCAGATGTCTGAGACACTAGAAAAGGAGATGATCATGAACATTAAAATTCTCAGTTTTACTGAGGACTCCCTATGCCTAATTTAAAACCCATTATTTTACCATAAAACTGTATTTTTGGCAAGGGGTCTTTTAAAAACTGATTCTTTAAAAACAATAATTATGCAATAAAAACTGAGGAGGTTTTCAACGCTAGAATTATGTCTCCATTTTTTATATTGATGTATGTGTGGGTTTTCCCAGAAAGAAATGTGTTTGCCAGCTGAGTTGCCTCAAATCTCTCCATGTGTAATCTGTGGCAATGGAATGTGTTTTCAGGCAGTTAGAAGATAACTAATATAGTTATTTTAAAATCTAAAAGAAGTCAGTTAACAAGCAGACCTGGGTCTGTTCCTGTACTCCCAGCTAAGCAACTGTCGCTTTGCTTTTTTCTCCATTTATGGCATATCCTGTTTCTAGCCTGTCCTATCACTTAGTCATTTTTTACATGTTAAAGCCTGTTTAGACAGAATCCTTACTCAGAGAATTATTAACTGCTGTATATAAAACAAGGTGACAATATTTCACACTAGCTCTGGCTTTTTGATGTCATCGATGTATTTTGGTTTAGGCTGCCCTAATGCTTCAACAAAGCTTTTCATCTTTTGAAGGGTTTTTTTTATTTGGGGGGGTGGGGAGGGCAGGAAA
>JANHGB010042571.1:7783-30809 GCA_026283785.1 Coracopsis vasa
GTAGCTGTGTCTGGGATTGCTCCGACCCAGGTGTAGGACCTTGCACTTGGCATGGTTAAACTTCATAAGGTTGGCATAACCTCACCTCACAAGCGTGTCAAGGTCTCTCTGGATGGCATTCCTTCCCTCTAGCATATCAACCAAACCACACAGCTTGGTGTCATCGGCAAACTTGCTGAAGGCACGCTCAATCCCATGTCACCAACAAAGACGTTGAACAAGACCAGTCCCAACTCTGATTCCTGAGGGACACCACCCATTACTGGTCACCACCTGGACACTGAGCCATTGAGCACAACAATTTGTATGCGGCCAGCCAGCCAGCTCTTTATCCACCAAGTGGTCCACCTATCAAATTGATGTATCTCCAATTTAGAGACAAGGATGTCATGCAGGACAATGTCGAATGCTTAAACACGCTAGAATCTCTCATTAACAACATTTATATCCCAGAATAAATGGGACAAGAGGTACAGCAGAGAAAGCAACAGAATACATACCTGAATATTGAACAGAATTTCCAAGCTCCAGAGAACTATCCCAATTACAAACTGAATTCCCAGCAACTATCCCACTGTCTCACATGCCTTAAGCAGAAGATGTAACATTTTATGTTTGTTTGCAATTTCTTGAACTGTATATACCTGCAAAAGTGGTCTTTCCACCTTAAAAAGTTCATGCACATAAATGTTATTTTATTTCTCATCTTTATCAATGTATAGTGCTAGGTAAGATTTAAATAAAGAAAAAAGTAATCATTAGATGTTGAGTCAAAAGTTTTCTTTAATCACCTGCGCAGACAGCATGTCTCTGGAATCCAGGACATTGAAATGAAAGAACAAAGAAGCAGAAACAAAAAATAAAACAAAACTTGCAAAACAACTTCAGAAACACTTCCCACTTCCCGCTTCAATGAAATCTGAACAGTAATTAAAATAATGTTTATGGCTCGCTTATAGCGGTTTGCTTTCAACTGTGTGGATTAGACTCAATTCAAACTAAGATAATGAAGTATCAAGAACAGCTTATTTGCTAAAGTTTTGTATAGAAAAATTACTGAGGATAAATGGAAAAAATTACTTAAGAAAATTGCTCTTCCCTCTAGTAAGTACTAATGCCAGCACTTATCAATTCAAATTCCTGTGTTACAATTACACTTCTCTTTAATTAATCTCACAGCTATAAGCCTGCCCAAAAGACTAACTTCAGATCTTAGAAACATTCAAAATCAGTGACTTCACAAGAACCTTCCTAAGAAATAATTGTTGTACTTCACTTATGTAACTAAAAAAAAAAAGAAAAGAAAAGCTAGGTATAACTAACTAATTGTTGTGGTTTAAATCCAGTCAGCCATAAATCAGCTATGCAGTCTCTCTCTCACTCCCCCTTTTCTTTCCCTCCCTCCACTCTTGGAGGGATGGGGAAGAGAAACGAAAAGAATGTAACTCCTACGGGGTTGAGATAGGACCAGTTTAGTAACTAAGGTATAACACAAACCACTGCTGCTACCATCAATAATAATAATGATAAATGAAATAACAAGGGAAGAGAATACAACAGCTCACTACCCACCGACCAATACCTCACCCCACCCAGCAGTGAACTAGCCCTTCCAGATAACTCTCAGTTTTCATCCTGGTCATGACGTGCTGTGGTAGGGAATATTTCTTTGGCTAGTTTGGGTCAGATGTCCTGTCTCTGCTTCATTCTGGCTTCCCCTCCTCCCTGGCAGAGCATAAGACTCAGAAAGTCCTTGGTCAGACTAAACATTACTAAGCCACAACTGAAAACACTGGTGTTATCAGCACTGCTCCCAGGCCGAAAGTCAAAACCACAGCACTGCACCAGCTACTAAGAAAGAGAAAAATGACTGCTACTGCTGAACCCAGGACAGCAATACACTTTCCATCTCTGTAAAGAAGTTACTTTTGTTGGTTTTGTTTCTTTGATCTGCAAGACAGGCACTGGAATGAGCTCAGGCTTTCAGATGGGCAGTTTTCATACTTCAGGTCCCTTTCAAGCAAAACATTGGGAAACCTTTTGAAAAATACAAATACATATAAAAGAAGGGAGGACAAAATGGGTGTTCTGTCATCTCTTCCCATTTTGTTGCTGTGGATTTAAAAAAAACACTGTAGTGTTTGGTTACTTTGGCCTTTTACAGGCTTCTTTACAAAAGTTTGCACAGAACTATTCACTCATCTGAAACACAGAGGAGACCATATGTCACCACTCACCGCTCCGCAGTTTCACAGTTGAGGTTTTGAGGTCAACGTTGTCTGCCAACAGCAAGCACCAGCAAAAGGTTTTTCCTGGCTGGTAAGCCATAGCCAGAAATGCAACTCCAGTCCTAAAAACATCTTTCTTCCTTGCAGTGTAACAATGACATGTTTCAAAAGTAAATGTTCTTCACAAGTATCTCTAAAGAAAAAAGTGAAGGAGTGTTTATTGACTGTTGTGTTTAGCTTTTACCTTCCATTAGCCATCTATTTGAGTGTGCAGTACAGAAAACTGCCAAATTCGACCTTTTAGAATAAAAAGACAAAAGGCGGCTGAGCAGCAATTCAGCTAAAATAAACATATGTGCAAACTACTTCCTGGTACACCCACATTCTGGCCTCCCTGCAAAGTAATTAAAATTGTCGAGAGAGATTTTTTACTGGTGAAGTTCTTCCAGGAACTGTACAACTCGTTCTGAATTCTTGATTCATACAATGTTCAGTTTCTGGCTTCCTGAAGTAGTTCCAAAGTTCATGTTATAAATAGCAAAAATTTATTAGAAGGCTTGGGCTGATCATCTAGAAATTAGCAAGATTAATTATAATAAAAAGCATCAACATTTACACAAAATTAATTTCACTACATTTTCTAAGAGTAAAAATATTTTCAGATCAAGTCTGCAAAAAGGTTGTACTTAAAGATATACATACTAAAAATAGTATGGATAGTGTACCAGATGATATCTTCAGAAACAATCAGCAAAAACTAGGGGACCAGAGAGCTGATGGAAGTTTTCAAACTGTTTGACTGCTGCTGATGTGGATAGAGCCCTGAAAAGATGCCTTCACAGACACAATGTTGGTTTCTGGGTTACTAGGGATGCAGAAGAACGGAGAAGCCAATAAACGGTGAGTTGTCAGTCCCATGGACTGTGGTCTGCATTGAAAATAATAAAGTATTGTATTGCATTTACACCGCTGTTCTACCTGCACCTATCTTACTCAACAGCAAAGGAACCACACACTGAGGACAGGATGGCATAGCACTTCATCCCTCTGGTGCCACCACTACCAAGACTACCAATTAGCTGCAGATTTAATGTGGCTTTTATCTGATCTATAGCAGGTCTGTAATGTTGCCCACAGTTCATGAAACTCGCTTATTATCCAAGAATCTCAGCTTTCATGTACTACTGTTATAAGCAGCCGTAGTACTGATAGTAAGAGTGATAATGACGATGTTTCTAGTCATAATAGTTGTGGGGACTTCGAAATACAAAAGTCAAAAAGCCAGAGAAAAACTCAGAATGCAAATTAAAATGCAGCTATATTTTCTGTTTCACAGTCTTGGAAACAAACTCTTTTTTGACTGCTTGGCTTTATCAACAGTGTTGCTACCGATACTCCCAAGTCACCTTTAGGACAGCGGAAATTGTGCATAAGATAGTTCCTCTCTACTTAAAAGGATAAAAAAAATCTGGAGCTTGCTCTCTTCAGCACCAGGCTGTCACTTGCTGAACGGCTGTGAGAGGTTTTGGGGGATAGCTGCTGCCCTTTCTTAAGTTTTCAGAAAGCAGGGTAATTATCCTAATTCCAGTGGGTTTTTGTTCTGGGATCACCTCACCGCATGGGACCCCCAGCAGTTTAGAGGAACAGGAAGTAATGAGGAGTTGGACTGAGATTAGGGTAGAGCTGAAAGGCACTTCAGGAGATGACCTCGACAGCCTCACTGCTGTCAGGGAGCACGATCAGCTATACTCTTTGCACCAAGATGGGAAAATGAGAATCCCCCCGCTTTACACTTTCCGGCTGGCTAATGGGGATAAAGGAGTAAACAGATCTGAGCACCTTGCTATCTTACTTAGAAGATTTAGCAATGACAAATACAGAGTCCTAAGTCTCCTGCTACATACTGGTTAGTGCCACCAGGCTAATGTGGATGCTTCTGTAATTGCTTGCTACATATATGTGGCAACATACAGAGTCCTCATGAATTGGAAAGAAATTGTATCTCAGATCATTTTGGATTAATCACAGTGTTCTCTAGAGGTACTCTTAATGAGGGGCATACTTACCTTCTGCTTTGTATTCCTGCCCAAGGCACCACATTTTCATATCATATCATGAGGAACTGGCTCTGCAACCCCATCATTAATTTCATAGCTGTCTCCCTCCTCTAACAGTGGTGCTTCTGGAGGACTCTCCACTATGAATTGTGTGCCTGGAGGCAGATCCTCATGTACAGATTTGTGCTGCTTTGTTCACCTCCCCATAAAATACTAAAGCCATTATGCACATGAAAAAGTCCCAATAAAGTTTGAAGAAAATAATTACAAAACAAGCCTTCTATTTTTTCCTCTTTTAAGTTCATGGTTATTGAAAATTAAGCTTTCCTCTCTTTTGCCACAGATATTCCACTCTAATTTGTTTATAAACAGGATATAATAATGTGTTTCAGTAAAAAAATAAAAGTAAAAATGTAACTAATGTTTTTTTGCCATTGTTAAATAACAGAAGACCCCATTTTCCAGTACCTGCTGAGATTTGATATGTCTCAAAGGCTAAATTAATCCAGATTAATGAGTCCCAGATTAAATCTGCAGAAAACCAGCAGGAACAATTCCCACTTTGCTTGCTCATTCACAGCTTCCCTGAGCCCTGCAAGGTCTGGCTGTGCTGTGGGTCCAGGACTAGTCCTGAGCCAAGTCGCCTGTGAGCCAGATCTGGCTGTGGTGTTTCCAGGGAAGCAAGCCGCTGCAGTAACACCAACATCATTTGGGTTGTGCAGGGTATAAGGCAGGACAGAACCTGAGCAACAGGAGCTCTAGCTCTGTAGTTAAGACTGGAAACAGCATTAGCATGAACAGGAGAAATACAAAACTTAATGTGAGCAGGACGAAACCACTGTTGCTGGAGTAAGAGCAAATTTAAACTAAGTATGGAAGTTCCTAAAGGACAGTTTGCCTTCACAGTGATCGCATACCTCAGGCAGAGAGACCTTGAGCTGAATTCAAGGCAGTGATACTATCCTGCTCTGCCAGGATCACAAGCCCTGCATTATATCCAGTTAACTGCAATAGTGTCAGACTAACCCTTGCAGTGTTTTGCTGAATGACTGGGGGAAGTGAGTATTCTCATTCCCCAACAATTAACATTTTCACCCCTGCCATGTGCAAGGGTTAATGGCTCATTTCTGCTTTGCGGAGTTTTTTTTCTGTTATTTACCCTTTCTCCACTAGATGCTACACTGAGACCATCAAACATTTATTGAGTCAAATAACATAAATTTGAAGACTCAGCGCAAAATAGAGTGCTTAAAACAACACAGTGACAGCATCACTCTGTTTACATATCTGCGTGGTGTGAAGATGAGAGTAATGCATCTCACATTGGAGTAACTGCACTGACTTCATCAGAGCTTCTTACTTGGAGCTGTGTGGAAGATCAATAAAGCAAGTCTGTGTGTTCTGACATTATTGCACATGTGCAAATGTATGGGGTAATTACCTAAATGAGTGAAATGATTTACCAAGAGACTGCCACAAAATCTAAAATTAACTGAACAATATATGTCAATACAGTGAGCTAGTCCTTTTTTTTTCTTTTGCATCTTAGAAATCCAAAATTGCATACTTATCTGGAAAAAAATTATGGTAGATGATGTTTTTAATGAAGCTTATGCCTTAGATAATATTACAGATAAATATTATTGTTCCTGATGTTATGCAAACCTTTGACCCAGGCAGCTGGGGAGGTGCTATCCAGTATGGCTCCCACAGAGCCTGCCAGCCTGGTTTTTAACTTGAGTTGGAATTGTGCAATACCTTCTTGTAAACAACCTGAGATCCTCTTACCTTTCAGCATAGGCGGGCCCAACTGAGCCTTTCGCATGTGACAATTATATTGGATAAATGCGTTGCAGCCTGTCTTGGACAAAGCGAAGCGAAGGTCAGAGGCTGTTAGCAAAGTAAGATCCTCAGGGCTGTGTCTCTGTCAGGGCTTTGGTTAGTCCGTATTCCTAGAGGTCCGCTTATTATGTATAACTTGCCATTTGTCACACTATTCAGAAATGCACAATGTGTTATAACCCAATTGGTAGCACTGTTGTTTTAGGACAGGGGCAAATGTAATCTGGGGAAACTTCAATGTGACCTGGTAAGGTACAGAATCAGCTACATGCTTCCTTTCAGTAAAAAATCAAAACATGGCTTCAAAACAGTGCTATGTTGGCCTATCTCGTTGTAACATGCTTTAATTTGCTTATCTGGACTTAATCTGGGAAAAGAGCTGGAACAGAATATGATGGTTTGTTGAACTTGAATAGGTCCTAATAGGAGTACATATTTAGCATTCATGAATCCAATCTGCTGCCTGTGTAATGAGCTTCAAAATATATGTGATATACATCAGCTGAGGATGTAGGCCAGATGCTCAGCAAGCTGTCGTTGAGCCCTGGCCTCCTTATTGACCATTCACAAGCTCATCTTCAGATTAGTATAGAGAAAGGTAGATTAAGAGAGCAGGGAATGGGGAATCTCCTTTTTTTTTTCCACCTTTCTGCTAGTAGATATGGTAACACTTAGATCAGTTTAGCCAGTGGCAAGATGCAGCATTATTTTAAGCTATGGACTGTTTACAGTGTTTCAGGCCAGAGATTTCATTTTGGCAGAATTTCATGTAATACTTTGCAGTAAGGAATAGGAGACTTTATCAAGGTCAGGAGTAAAAGCAGCAAATTCTGAACTAGCAGCTGCTAGATTTACAAGGAAGAACCCTGAATATTTTATGGTTGGTTACACTGAGAAGCTAGTATTAAAAATAAACGCTTGTCCTCTAGTACTTAACTTACTTACCGGTTTCTCCATCTGAAGAGCTAAAAGCAAGCACAAAGCCCTGCCACAAAGTAGGTCATAATTCTCTGAAAAATCAAATAAAAGGTCATGACCTGAGTGAAATGGAGTTTGCTTTATAATGATCCTGGGAAGGAAAGGTGGTGGTAGCAACTTGGCGTGACAAAGGGAATTGTGAGTGGGAGCTCTGCAGAGCTTCTTGTCTCTCGAGGGTGGGTTCACCTCCAGTTCAGGTCAGTGTTGATTGAAAAAACATTATTCTGCACAGTCTGTTCAGTGCCCAGCAGCTGCATCTGGGGATTGAAGCAGCAGCCACATCACATAAAACTACTGCTACACCTGAAATTAATCTCTAATTTCTCTTCTAGCAGAGGGGTCAGGCTGAGAAGTAACTGTGAAGACAAGAATACCTCCCGGCAAAGCTGGAGGTGTATCGAGGGCACAGACCATGGGGAAGTGCAAAGGTGGCAGGGCAGGAGGTGGTGTGCTGTGGTCAGGCAGAGTACTTCACTCTTCTGGATGCTGGTGGAGCAGCACCATTTGCTGAATGCAAAGAACTGCTCTCAGGTCTGCCCTTGGAGACATGATACATGGAAGCGAGCAGCCCAGAGAGAGCCCATTATTGCAAAAGATGGCAAATGGCACAGAGCCGACTGCCTTTCCCACAGCCCTGCCTGCAGAGTGCCTCAGTAAAGCTGTTGCAACTCCAAGTAGGACCACACAGGTGACTCCCATGGAGCCAGACGGGTGGAGAAACATGATGCTCCCTCACCAGAACAGGAGTGGGACCCAGTTGACAGGGTGGCTTACAGAATTAATTCTGTGGCAAGGGAGGAGGTGGGAGGAATACAAGCTCAATGGAATACTGTAAAAGTTAAAATTAGTTGAGAGTGCAGATAAATATTAGTCTTTATCTGCGTGTACTAGGAAACAAAACAAAAACATTCCCATGTTCCTATTCCTATTTCACTTGCTAAGGAAAACCAGGGAGGAAGCATTTAGTTGTCACGGGTCCCTGGGTTGAAGCTTATTCTTGCGATTTGTAAGGAGAAACCCCAAATGTTATGTGGACTTTTTTGTCTCAGTAAACCATACAAGAAACAACAAAACCAGGAAGTGTTGCAGTTTTCAATATTAGAAAATTTGCTTAAAAAACAATAGCAATTGGAATTACTGAAAGCAAGGGTTTCGGCAGCCAGTTCCTTGACCACATTTTATATTCCTATTAATTTGGGAATTATTATATATTCCTATTCTATTAATTCATATTCTTGCAGGGCATTCTTGTTTGTGATTAATCTCGCTGCCCAAAATAATACAGAATAATGCATTGCTGATACTGAAGAAATTTTACTTACCTTCAAATCACAATTGCTGAATGTCCGACTGTCACTTTATAGCAAAATTAATCCTGGCAAAGTCTGGATAAGCGGTATCATTTCCAGGTAATACAGGGAAAATACATGCTCACATAAAGCCTGACCCTATGATATAAATCTCAACAGGTTTTCACTTTTCCATGCAGCACATTAGAAAAATACTTCACTGCTTTTGCAACGTACTGGTTTTGGCTGGGATAGAGTTAATTTTCTCTGGTATGGGGCTGTGTTTTGGATTTGTGCTGGAAACAGTGTGGATAATTCAAGGATGTTTTTGCTACTGCTGAACATTGCTTACACAGAGTCAAGGCCTTTTCTTCCTCTCACACCATCCCACCAGCGAGTAGGCTGGGGGTGCACAAGAAGTTGGGAGGGGACACAGCCAGGATAGCTGACATCAACTGACCCAAAGGTCCATTCTCCTCCAATTCCACTCTATCTTTTTCTCACCATCTTCTTGCCTTCTTGCTTGTAACCTCTTGAGCCACCAGTTTTTCCAGACAGAGCAGATGTGGGACTGGTACAGATCGTTATTTCTGGATTTATCCAAACACAACACTGATCCTCATGCACACTTCTCCACCCCCTCCCCTTCCACCTCCTCTTACTACCCCTCCAACCACAGCTTCTGATACCATCTGCCTAGCTCTTGTTTTATTTTGTTCCCTTCCAGAATTTCCACCTTTTGAAAGGTGTAGGTTCCAGTGGGCCATTTCTGACTCTTTTGCTGTCCTTTCTTGTGGCCCTGAGGATCCTAGTAAGGCACCTCACCCACATTTTAGAGAAAGGAAAGAATCTCTGAAGGTGGGGCAGAAAGGGAAGTAAGGCTTTGCACAGAATGGCTGTGCCTCACAGTACAACCATTTTACCAATTGCATTTGAAAACAAAATTTTCTGGCACATGGACCAAGAGGGTACCACTGCAGTTTTGTCTTGGGGATTTGGAATATGTTCTTACGTAGAACTGGGAACTGTGGGAAGTTTCAAACCAGAAAGGCTCTTTATCATGTTTGCCTTGGATCACAGGCTTAGTTAGAAGATAAGACTACTTCACCCAACCCTGAGCAAAGGAGGTCATTCCCCAGGTGCTGGCTCTCACCGCAGCACTGGGGTGTACTGGCACACGTGCACTGGCAGCTCCTGTTCTCGGAGGATGAATTACTCATTTGATTTCTGCCCACTTTGCAAAACCAGGACTCCCTTTCCTGCATCGTTCAGGGTGCGGTGGCAGGTACAATCTTGCAGATGGGATGTGCTGCCATCTCCACTCTCCCTATCTAGTTCTTGGGTGTCAAGAGCGATCATTTCTCACACCACTTAGACATGCAGCAGGAGGGCATGGGGGACGTTTTGGGGCTACGAGAGGGCAGGCACTAAGGCAGCTGTAGCAAATGACAGGTTTTTATATACACCCGCTAAAGTGCTAATAATGCTTCACACATGGAGTTTGATACAGTAATGGAAAATCAATGCTAGGATCACACTTTCACCACACGTGCAATAGCTTGTTGCGCACAGCAGTAATTACACTTCTTGGCTTTTTACCAAAGGCTCACAATGTTTCTCATGGAGCTTTTTGTCACTGTGTATTAGTGATTTGCAAAAGCTGAGCCACAAATAAAATGGGAAATATAGATTATGTTGTTGGAGGTGGTTTTTAATACACTGCTCAATTACAGGCAGCACGAGTGCAGTAATCTGATTTGTATGAGGCAAATTTACCAGCTACAACGTGTGAAATTCTCTAGATAGATGGTCAAATTGACTGGTCCCTGTGGTCTCCTCTGGCCTAAAATCTACCAATCCTGGAACAAGCTCCAGAATAGAGATGCCCAGAGCCCACCTGAAGATTTATAACCTGTGATTTTGAACTTCACATCCCTCCTTCAGAGCAGGACACACCAGCCCAGCTCTGGGCTATCAGCTCCGACACACCAGCAGCACCAGCAGTACTGTCAAAGGGCTGTACATCTCAGAGAAGCCCAGGGCTCTGCCCTGCCAAACTAAGTGTAGAGGTTTGGCTAAACGTGCCTCAAATCTATTAACTTAATTTGACAACTGAAGGTCAGTTTTGATAATATTTATAATGCACCATGCTATATCTGGTAAAAGTAATGAAGTCTTGGCTAATGCATCGTTTAATGCTGTTAAATTTTTGATGAAACTGCCAAGCTGGGGTTTTGTTATTGTTTGTTTTTAACAGCCTGAACAGCTTGGGATTGCTTGAGTGAAATAAAGAATTAGATCCTGCAAGAGTAAAGTTTAAACATATTTTCTGAATCTGAAAAATAGCATCCAGTTAGGTCTTTTCAGTACAAATCAATAGAGGTAATTATTGCATTAATACACTCTCAAGAGAAAATATAAATGGAAAGTATATATTTAAAATACAACTACTCAGACATTCAGCAAAATAGATGCATTTGTGTTTTTACATCACACAGCCTACATCTTAAGTGACTAACTTAAACTTTCACTTACTGAAGCATTAGTAGTAAAACGGCATGCAGAACCGTGTCTTGGTCTACATAACCTCATGTCAGAGAGTTAGATCTGCTGGGATCTATAGTGTGAGCTACCCCATACCTTGGTCTGAATGCACTCTTTCCTTCAATCTCAGCATGGAGGCTGCAGCTGTTTATTCTAAGAGTTGCCAATAGCATCTCATTTTCTCCTGGAGTGTGGGCAAAGGCAAAGCACTTCTGCTCCTCAGAGGAAGCCAGGCACTTACAAACAAAACTTTCCAGCATGAGGGGTGCTGAGGCAGGATGGGGAGCCAGAATACATCAGCTGTCGGCCACATAACAAAGATGTCAAGAAAATGGGAAAGTGGAGAGGATTCTGTCTGTTTGAAACTCTTGGTCCTTAATGGAGATACTAAATTTGATATAGCAGAGATAGATTGATTACTTTCTAAAAACACAGAGTACTCTTGTAGACAAAATCAGGTATAATGTAGGAAAAAAAGAAACACCTGAGAAGGCATCTCTGCATGTTTAAAGGTAACTCATTTAGAACAGCACTTCAACTCTAGCTCTCACAAAACTAAGAAAAAAATAAATACAAAGGCAGATCAAATCTGGAAAAGCAATAAGAAGGTTTCAAAATGAGAGAGTAATGCCTCTAGCAATGAGATGTGAATATGAGCTGAAGAATGAAGTTGTGCTGTTTCTGCAGGTTGAAACTTCTGTCCCAGAGGAGGAAGAGGATAGTAGATTTGCTTCAGCCTTCAGAGTCTTGTGTGATCCCAAGGGAGGTTGGCTGCCCACGACCCCCGGCTGACATGCATTATCAACACATGGTGGATCAGAATCCTGCTCACATTATTTCCTAGTCAAGTCCTTTATTCTTCCTATCAGAAAAATGGGGTCCTGGAGTAGTAAAACCAGCCCTCTACAAAATGTCTGCGCTGAGGAATCATTTCACAGATGCTGTTTTTCAGAACTGTCTGCAGATAAAAAATGTGGGCTCAAAATCTATTCTTACAGGATATGCACTAACCGGATTCATGGCTGATCATTCACATTTACCACTGTCTTCTCGAGGGATGCTGTTTAACAAGCTCACCGGATGGCATGGCTAATTTGTAAGTCAGTATTTCAGCTTTGTCACTTACAGCATGCTGCATCTTTTTATGCACCAGGAACATCTTTAATTTATATACTTGACATCATCAAGGTGTTGGGTGTGACCATGTTATAAACCCTTCTTGATTCTAGTACAGCTTTGTGTAAACGTTATTTATTTATTTGCTCTACCAGCCTAATTCAGCACAAAATAAAAGCAGGGAGAAAAGGCACATCAGTTTTCTTTAGCTGAAAGATCTGTCACAAGATCATAATCTTGTTGCTGCAAAGGCAGTATAGGCTCTAAGCCTATATTTTATGTTTAAACATATCTGCTTCTTGAAGTCTCTTCCAGAGATTTCCAATGCCAGATTATGCTAGAATTGGACATATGGAACAGCATCATCTGGGATGATGAAGGTCTGCAAGCTTTGTATAAAACAAAGGTGTTTGAAGAAACACAGCAGTTAGTGTTGATGTTTCTCTTCCAAGAAAACCAAAGTGTATAGCTTTCTGCATGTTGCACCCAAATTACAACCAAAGCCTCAAACCAAACTCAAGCAATACAACACTAGAGCGAATAGGATGATGAAATAATTTTACATGTGTACTAATACGCGACATCAGTGATCAATTCACATACCTAATTCTGAAATAAGATTCCTGTGCAACTAGTTGGTTTTGTCGCAATCTTGTGTACCATCTAAAGATGTCTCCACCTGTGCTGCTAGCCAGCTGCAATAGGCTGTTACACAACTCAATACATGTCCCAGTTAGGCCCTAAAACTGGTTGTATCCAGCTCTTAAGATTGCATTTCTCTTGAGATCAGTAATTTACTACTTGCGATTTGTGCAGAAGACTTCTGGTAATGTCCTATGACTGTACCTTCAAGGCCCTGCTGTCTACAGGTTCTTTTGATCTTGGTGGCCTGTGCTATAATCCCCTGCTTTTCTTTAGCAGACTTCAAGGCTTCCTGATAAAATAATTAATGTTTCATTAGTCCAATCTACTCACACATAGAGCCCTGTACTAGGGTCACTGGCTAGTTTGATGAACAGAAATAATGGTCTGTTAGGATGTGTATAAACAGAGAGAGTGATATAAATAGATAAAATGTTTTCTTAATGGCCTGTTATTAATATCTGTTGGTTATGGCAATATTACTGCTGTGTTATCAAAACTGCTTTACAACATATGCAAAGTTTTAACCAGACATATGGGTTGATACAGTCTAGAGAGCGCTTTGAAATCAAACGGTGAAGAATTGAACCAGCTTAACTTTAAATCCTCTCAGAAACCATACATTTTATGGAATTGAACAACTCCAGTTTGGTTTAGAATGATGAGCTTTTTGAGTCAGTGCAAGAAGCTAGATCTAAAGAAAATGTTAGTACTGCTTCACATTCTGTTTTTCTCTCTTCTCTTACACACGTCTCATATTCCATGCCAGTCCCAAACAGCCTCGTGTGACTAACGCTGCCACAGCCTGATTTATGCACGCACTTAGTATCTGCAACTCGTTATCATATTTAAACTTCTGAGTGGCTCAGTTCCCCTGAAAAATTGGACCTAATAGCATTCTACACAGAAAAGGATCTAAGTACCTATTAACCTGTAGCAATTTACCATAGCATTTATAAAGATATTAATAATGTGCAAAGTCACGCACATGTTACTAATGCAGACTGAATTATTCATTGCAAATCTGGGCAATATTTTTACCAAATACTTATTACAGATAAATGTTTTCCTTTTTCAGTACCTCAATATATGTTTGAATAATACTGTGCAAATAATATTTCATGCAGATGTTGTACTGAAATATTGCCACTTTCCTCCATTGAATAATTATTTCCAAATCAGTTTCTGTAGAATAAACTACTGTTATTTATTCCCTGAGGCTAGTTCTGTCTAGGCTAATAAACAGAGATAGTGTTAGCCCCAAAGTACTTGGAATCTTAGCTTCAAACATGCAAGCTCATACACACAAGTGGACTTCTATGCTATCACAGTATTTCCAGGATCAAAATGGAGATAAAAGAAACATAGGAAACCGAGGAAGAAAAATGAGTCAAAAGTTAGAAATATGAAATCACTGGTTATATATTGGTTGATATGTCCTTATTCCATTGTCTGTCATTCTTTATGTTGGTTTTGATCTTTCTCTGCCCTTTTCTTCTTTTAATGCCTGAATACAATCAGTTTGTCATTATTTTCTTGTCCATCTGTTTAAGATTAACTGACTTATACTTGCTTGCAATTAGTCCCGAGTCTCTGATCAAATGCTATACTTGTAGGACTGTAAAAGCACAAACTCTACAAGTAATTCTCCAGCCATTTAAATATTCTCCAAGACACAACTCCAAGGCATGCAGATGCTGCTTCTGTCTTCCTTCCTTTCATTTTCAAATATCAATGCAGTCACCCTGAACAAAATTCACCTTTACCATGAATGGCCAAAATAGGACAAACCTGGCACTTTGTGGTACAAAATGTTATGCTTCATAAGTTTCATGGACAGTATTTCTTCTTCTAAATTATAAGCTAGATGTGCACATGTGAAATAAAATGTGGCCAGTGATTCCCAGCTCCTGGAGGCACAGGCTGGCTTGTGTCCATGACAATCAGGGCTCTCTCCCTCTTATAAAGGTCATGCCCACATTGCATGATGGGTCTTCTTGTAGGGAGACATCATCATCATTATTATTATGATTAACATTATTATTACTAGTACTACTACAATGACAAGGAGCTGGCTCTTTCTCAATTCAGTGTGTGAAGTAACGTGATAGCTGTGCTGCACCTTTCCAGAGCAAGGCTTTTACAGTATGGTCATGCTGTTGGCCTGGTGTGTTGTGTGCAGGGATGCGGGGACTCTGAGGGTGGCACTGGATGACCAGCTAAGGTGACAGGAGCCACACCTGCCTCTCAGAGCAGATCCTTCAGGAAACAAACTTGTGTGTTGTGAAACCTCTCTGCAACACATGCGAAGCATGGGAAGGTGGCAGAGTTGGGAGAGATATTTGAAAAGAATACTCTTGAGCCAGTCTAAAATACTGGTGCAGATGCACCCTACAGTGCTAGGCACAGATGTTACCTTCCTGCAGCAGGTCAAGCTCCCTTCTGCTAGAATGAAATGCTGTTTAAAAAAGAGCTTCCATCTGAAAATTTGCATTACCGCTTCCTTGCGGCAATGAGGCTTTGGCAAACCATTTTCTAGCATTTCTATATACCTGCCCCAACACAATAGTACTTAGCTTTGCACTTGTGTTTGCTAATCACTGAAGCAAAAGAAAATAAACATATTGAACACACGCAAACATTGTTTAAGAATTAATGCAGACTATAACGTGTTAAATATGTCCCCTTGTCCTCAAAATAAATCAAAAACCCAGAAAGCAAAGTGATAAAACAGAGGCTCTGTCTACTTTGCCAACTACTTAAAGTCTCTCTGTCTTGGTCTCTAATCAGAAACAAAGTCAGGTATTTATGACTTTGTCATATTTATAAATAGAAAAATCTAATTTGTAACTACTTTTAAAAGAAAATTTTGGTGCATTGAGAAGGAAAAGATAACAGCAGCAGAGGTCCTGGCCTGAATGTAATTCCCAGGCGATGCTGTTGCAGAGATAGAGGATCAGGATATGATAGTGTGGCCCAGTGACAGCCTAGGTAAATGGTAGTTATCCACTTCTAGTCTGGGCGATTTTGCGTTCACCCACTTCATGTTTTAGAAGAATAACCACAAGGATTTTTTTAATATTTTTATTTACTGCCACTCTTCTGCTATTGCCTTACTCATGAAGGCTGTCATGAAGTAGGACCACACGGCTTCAAGACCAGAAACAAATTTGCTGAATCCTGGCTTTATTATTTGAATTCTTGTCTTGATAATGAAACATCAAATGAGAACGGAATTCAGCCTAAGAGATGAGATGTCAGAATAATTTTATATCTTGTCACTAGGTAATGATTCTAATGGTATCTCTTACTTAGCTGCCTTCGTTAATGACTTTATGGTGAGAGCATGTTTTAGCAATTGTGAACGTGTGGAATACTCTATGTTCTGGGGCAAAACATTAGCTTAATGAGGAGAAAGCCAATTTCCTGAAGAAGTGCCTTACATAGTTCCTGCTTTTAAAAGAACAACTGTAACATGGACAATTTGTCATTATGAGATATAAACCCCACTTAACTTCACAGTTTGGTGCATTTATAGCACTCCTGCAGAAGGAAGAGAGAGATTAATAGATTTTTCTCACCTAGTAAATAGGTGGAAATCTGTCCCTCCAAGTCTTTTTGCTCAATAGAGAAATGCTCATTACCAGAAGACTGAGGAGCAGACTGTCACTTCACTTCACTTCTCAGGCATTTCACAAGTTTCATTAGATGTTTATTACGTTACTTAGGTACCTTTGCAAATGTGGCCCCCAGACTCCAAAACTCTGTGACAGACCTTTGAGAAATGCTCTTATCTTTCAAATGCAACATACTTTATTTTGTTATGGGCAAGTAGCTTGAAGTGCAGTAGTCAAGAAGTAACAGCAACAAAAGGATTTCAGTTAGTCAAAACTATGGTGCTGCAATCTTTAGCAGAAGTAAAGAAGCTGTAGAAGGGAACAACTATGAACATTAGTTCATCTAGTCCATCTTGCCAACAAAGGATGTTTCTCTACAGCCTTGGCAAGCAAACATGGTAATCAGGCTTGCCAAAATAAAAACTGGCAAGAGCCCTGATACCTGATGTGCAAAGAGAAGAAATGAGCACAAACCTAATATTTACTTTGTCTGCATCTTTTTCACAATTTAAGCAGAAAGGATAGAATGTCCTTGAATGTTCATCCCCGGGAAAAAAGCTGTACCATACTAGCTGTGTCTTTGCACTTGACAGTTTATGCCCTCTTGTTTTTTTCCAGTAAGTTTAAATACTGTAGTGAAAAAAATTCTACAGGGAAGGTTTCTTTTTTTTCCCCCTATTTACTGAATATCAGATGCACTATTTACCAGCCTACATCTTCAAGTTATGACAAGCTTACCATAATATAAAAAGACTGTAAGTTTAGGGAACAGAGATTTAGCACATTAAAAGATTACAGTTTTAGACAGTCTCAGGCTCTCTCACTGTCCTGCAGCAAAAACCTTGTCACTAAGCTCTCCAGCTAAGAACCCTTTTCCAGTGCAACCATTCTACTTCTTGTTAAGGTTACTCAGAATAATGTACTTATATAAAGAAAGTGGATTCTGTCTGTCTACGATATTACACCACTAACTACGTTAGCGGGCTACTAATAGCCCACTGTGATAAAAGAAAAATGAAACAAGCTGGTCAGCCATCAGAGAAACATCCCCGAATAGATGATATCCTCATCCTCCCATATGAGTGAAGTTAGAAATTTGCATGGCAGCAGCCAGTTTGGTGATGCATACTTAACTGGGCAAAATGCTTTTCTATAAAATTTATCTTAATGCCTGTCACCAAATAAAACAGAGCAAATACAATACCTTTAGGCTGATGGTGAACAAAAACCCTTTATGATTTGAGGTTAGAGGGACTCTGCTGGTGATTGCCACTCCCCCCAGCCCATGCCAGGCTGGCACAAACAGCACTCTGACAATCCAGGTAGCAGCCAAGGCCAGGATGTGGTAACTGCTCCTCTGCTGTGCTGGTGTTACAGCCACTGCTCTGCTACCTTGAAAAGAAAAAAAGGACACCTACTGGAAGTGTTGCTCTATTGAATATAAACCTGCCAGTCACCTCATGTAATAACAATGAGACCAAATTCAAGACACAGGAAGAGATCTATGAAATATTCATTATTTGTTCCTTGTCAGCCAGTAGACCTTTCTGTTTAGATTAGATTAGCTTTCAGGACAGTCAAACTGACTATCATTTTAGGATCTCCTTAAAATACACTGGTCCAAAACTTATGGTGGGATAAATTCATATAGCTCTGCTGATTTCAGAGGAGCTGTTGCAATTCGTATGAACTGAGTTTCTAGTCCATATTTAAAGCAAGCGTGACTTGCTTCTGATGTACACACTCACAAGTGGAAATGTTGTAATTTCTGTATTTTAATGGAAAATAGATCACCTATATCTATGTCCCACGTATCATCTATGTCCTACAGAACCACAACAAATATGCAAAACATACAATAATAGATATTGCATTATTTCAAATAAATCATTCTGCTCATGCCTGATTGATTTTACAGGAATTGTGTCATCACAACACTGCTCCTCACTCCTACCCTATTACTTTTGCTTACAAAATCTCAGAGTTCTCAAATACTGAATAATTAATTGGTACTGGGAAGCTGGAGCAGATTCTATTTTCCCGATGTTAAGATGCTGTTCTTGGAACATCACTAAGGAACTGAACATGTTAAATCTCTATCCATAGAAGAAAACTTTATGAAAAAAATGCATATATCCTATTCTTACTATGCACCAGATCCACTTGTCCTTTCTGATGCTCCTACCTCACCTCTTAGATAAGTCCTGTCCATTTATGGTCATTGCCAGTAACAAAAAATCCAGATTCTCACTGGACAGAAGTCATCATTATTCCACGACAGATAGTACAGTCATGCTTGTTTTAATCACCTAAAAATCTCAAAAACATGGTGCTTATGGCTGGGGTTGCACAACAGAAAGTGATGTCTTTCTACTCTTCTGTGATTCCTTGAATCAGTAAACAAAAGAGTGATCAGTAAATCAAAATCATCATTTTAACAGAAATCAATATTCTTCTAGCAGAAAGCTGCTTTTGAAGACTAAGTGGTCAAGGGATACCAATCAATGAGAAGCTGGCTTAGAGACAGATAACAAAGATTAGAAATTTTTGGTCATTTTTCTACATCACATAAGGTCGATGACAAAATACTCCTATGTATCATAATAAAATCAATCTGATTTAATAAATTTATTTATGAATGAGAAATGAGAAAGTAGTGAAAGCCAGCATTTTGTTGGCAGGAAAAGCCAGTGGACCAGAAAAAAAGAAATAAATCAGTAGAATTTGACAAATTTAGAGAGTGTGTCTGCTGATGAGAATCCCCAAAAAGAAGTATATGAAAATCCACTGCAGAACTGAAAGGATGTATTCACCCACAAGAGAGGTTTACAAAATTTCACAAGATTGCTTTTATACATGGATCCAATTTTTGTTACAAACATATTAGCAGTATTATTAGTCTTAACCTGATATAACTGTCTTAAGTGGGATCCATCCTCTGAGCCTGCAGCTTTCATTTGGCCACCAGTCACACCTTACCCCTAAGACTTTCCTTCTCCAGACTACATAAGCTGAGCTCCCTCTACCTCTTGTCATAGGTCTTATGCTCTATGTCTCTGATAACCTTGGTAGCTCCTCCTGCAACTTTCCAGTTTCTTGTCATCCTTTTGGACTAAGAGGTCCCACAGCAGGTAATCTCTGTTAATGGACAACTCCCAAAATACGTGAGCAGCTGTCATGTAACTACCCCCATCAGTGTCTCTCCCTTCCCATCCCATCTCCATCCAAAAGCAGAAAGAAAATTAAATTCTACCAAACTTTAAGTCAGTAGATACCAACAGAATTAAAACTTCAGCCTCTGAACTCTAGGATGGTCTTAGGCAGAAATTACCCAATAAGGACAGTGCAAGTGGAAGCAATTTTCATTCTAAATATATTCCTGAGGATTCCCTAGTGAAAGACCTCTTCTAAAGATGTGGTTCAAGAAGAGTTTTGGCAAAATATATAGCACCTCTTGTGTAACTTCAGTGAAAATGACACCTGACAAAACCAGTCAGCCTCACCCCTTCATTTGATAACCTCCCATTATTTTATCAGTAACAATGCAGTGGCCCGCCTACAAAGGACAGAAATCACTGTTATTAAAACAGAAGACACACCTATGGCAACACCAGACAATTCTTAATGGCCACTTCATGCCATTTGAGGCCAGGAAGACAAATAAAAACTCCAGCTGAGAATACCAGGAGAGACTATGTCTATTTAGATTAAAATAGTAGCGTCCAGATGAGAATCACCCAAAGTGATGCTAAAAGGGCAGACAAGCTACAAACACCTTTCTCTTCTGCAGACACTACCTTTGGCAATGACTTAACAAATCTGTTTTAACAGTTGTTTTCAAACTTTTCAGATTATGCCCTATTTGTTTTCTCTAATGGTTTAAGCCTCTTCCTGGCACCTCCATACATTCAACAGGAATGAAAAAGCTAGCATGCAGCTCTCATTAAACACTGAAAACTCTGAGGCATGCTGTGCCCACCGGATCCCCTGGGCTCATCCACAGAAGTTATAATCATGGCATTCTTCTGTCCCTATACATAGAGGGTAGAAGAGGAATAATTACTACTTGAGGTGAGATTCTTTAGTCAGAGAGATTGAATTTTATACTGTAAAAGTGTTTGAGTCAGAGTTTGGATCTCGCTGGTCCAGGAGTGCCATGGTATTGATGGCAATAATCCTCAACTGGCTGTTGTAGATGATCATTGCAAATGTGCAGTTATTCTTCTGAACCCCACCAAAAACCCAAACAAAACAAACCACACGACCAAAGCAGGAGGGGATTCAAAGTTCAAAACCTAGTGATTTAAGCTGAGGCCAAGAAGTCGAGACAGTGGCTTTCGGTCTCATTTTCAAACTCACATCTTGCAGCTACATATTCTCCTCTGATTCTATCTTTTGCATATCTTTTGCCTTTGCCCTTTCTTAGCTCAGGGGTGGGAGTTTTTTGCCAGCCTGCATGGAGTTCAGCCAGGCTGTGCTCCATGGAAGCCAGCAGGCTCTGCTCCCCAGGGGCTGCAGATACATCCACTCACAGTCTGGATGAAGGTATTGGGTCAACCTAAAAATGATTATATTGCTCAAGATGTCAGATTGCTCAAATATTATCTCCTCTTCCTTATGTCATTCTCACAAAAAACATAAAACACTGGATCACTTGTGTTGTATAGGTCATTTCTATGGCAAGTGGTTAAAACCATAGTTTTCCAAAAATGATGCAGAGTAAGCACAAACTAAGAGTTCCCTGAAAATAATACACTCATCAAGCCAGCAGTAATATTGTTTGGCCAACAGGTACCACAGAGCAACACCAGTGCTGGGGTGATCAGGTTTTTTTTCCATTATTGGTAAAATACCTAATTTTAGTCTTGGTTTGAAGCACCTTATACACTCCTCCTGCTATACCAGCAGGGTCCCAGTGCTATTCTTCCAATAGCGTAGTGCTGTTGTAGCTGGCTTCTCATCCACTGGTCTCCCTTAGCTGGTTGGAGTTGTGTAGGAGGAGGGAAGGGATGCTCTGAAGGAGCTATAGGTAGCTCGAGGAGGATTGTCTAGGAATGGATGCCACTTGACACAAATTAAAAACACCTTTCAGGAGCTATTCCCCTCACCTAGGGAGAGACATGGCAGAAACCTTGGATCTACAGTCAGCTCTCCATTTGCCACTACTTCCTTGAGTGCCAAACTTGGCACACATAAAAATTGTGGTTCTTAGCAGAAGGTGGTTCAGTTCTTTCTGAGGAACCAGCACACTGCTGAAGGGCCAAAGCTCATTAGGCAAAAGAAAATGTCTCAGTCGGCGAGACACTTGCTGCATATGCCTTATACTGGGCTTATAGCAAAGCCAGATCTCTGATGGCAGGTTCTAGCCAAATCCTATTGACTCAAATGGCATGCTGTCTGTGGCAACTAAATAATTCATAGTTGTCATAGTGTGGAGACTTCATTCTGGCCTTACTAATTGATGACAGCAATCTTGGGCCAGTCTCCCCCTTGGTTAGACTCCCATGAATCGCATTCTCTGGCTAGTCGTTAGTTTTCCTACCAGAATGGCTCTGGCACTTAAAAATCCAGTAAGTATTATGAACAATGGATATAAAGTTAGCTGAACCAAAGAATCCCAGCCCACAATTCAACTCAGCCTGATAGTTCCAGGAAAAGCAGTCACATCCTCAAAGTCTACGTGCTTTTCTGGATTCCTGAAAAAAAAGGTCTCTTTCAGGGAAAACATCAACTGTTATCCCCACTGGGCAGGAGTTACACAAGCACATATGCTCATTAACTTGCTGCCAGTGCTCATGTGAATGACTGCTTGCCAAGAGGTACACAAAGTTCATATCTGTCATGCATCTTACCTAGGATGTTCTCTGCCTGACAGATCACTGCTCTTTGTCCCACAATATTACTTATCATCATCAGAAACAGGTGAGGGAAAAACCTCTGCATTTGGGGTTTTCCTTAAAGTTACTTATAGGTACATTGAACAGACTAATTTTTAAACTAGGGAATCGCTATTTCATAGCCGACAGTCTGCAAATCCATCCACCAACTGCAAGGTGGAAGAACTTTCAATAGCTGAGTTACAAAACACTTGATGAGTTTATGATGGTGTGATGAAGGTATGAGTTTATGATGGCATGATGGAGGTACACATTAAATGACAGTAAATAAAACAGCTATGACCCAACTTGTATTTTACATATTGGTTTTCAGGGAACTTATTTGTGCAATAGCAAATTTATATTGCATGCTCTTTGACAGCTCTTTGGATGAAGACTAACTTAAAGGAAGTTACAAAGTGCTAACAAACAGTGTTGTAAAGATGGAAAACTGTTAAAGACACACATCTGGAAAGATTTTTTGGGATCATAATAAAAAAATTATCACAGTCTTTTTGCTCTCCTTAACCTATTTTAGTAGCAATAAAACTGCTTTGTTCGTGTTTTCTTCAGGGTGATTTCTTTTTCTTTTTTTTTTTCCAGAAAGGAAATGTTGTTTGGTTTTTGGTTTGGTTTGGTTGATTTGGGTTTTGTTGTTTGGTGTTTTTTATTTATTTCTAGGAAGCCAACATTAAAAGAAAACCAAAGGCAAAATAAGACTTGAGAAATAGGCAGAGGGGGACACCATTCCACACTGCTGGGCATTCCCTTCACAAGTTACAGAGAAGACAAGGGTTAATGGGTAAAAGTTGCATCAGGAGAGGTTTCAACTGAACA
>JANHGB010042571.1:33328-44584 GCA_026283785.1 Coracopsis vasa
CAGTAATTAATTTGTTGTTTGAGTATAGCTTCACAATAGGAAAGCAGATTATAGTTTTATCTTTATTTCCACATTTACTATCTTCTTATAGTTACAGTGGAGTAATTTATTAGTTTCCACTTCTGGAAATTCCACTTCTGTTTTTTATATCACAAATTATGGCTTCAGTCTCAGCTGATTCATGTTGATACTGAATGTTATATTTGTGATAACAGAACTGCACAAAATTCCATTTTCTCTGGCTGGAAATAAGTAATAGCATGGGCTTTGTGGACCATCATACTTGGTAGAGGCAGCATGGTATTGATCTGTTACATGCTGCTTAGCGGAAGTTGGAGAAGGAACCATCACATTCAGTTCTCAACTCCTTTAAATAAGGGGATACTCCACTGAAACCTCTGGTGGCTGTGCAGTAACTATGTCCAGTCCAAAGGAGCAGGAAGGAGGAATTGGTGCGGATAAGGGAACTGAAGCAGAAACTTTTGACTGGGACACATGTTGTTACCTGCAGTACCTGGAATGTGGCTATACACAAGCAACTGGGTATTGATGGAAAAGGTGAATACTTGAAGATGCACTGAGCAGACTTACTTTTACTGTAGTTGCCATAGTCATGAAGATGCTACACAAGAGCAGCTAAGTATCTGTGCATAATGTCAGGACTGCAAAGCTTAGCTCTATTAAAGGGATAACCTAGAGATCAGGTGCAATTGGTTACAGAACTCTATTGCAATTCTTGTGTAATATACAGCTTTCTAACAACATCAAGATTCAGAAAATTTGAGGAATATGGGATTATTTTCTGTTGTTCTCCCTAGGTTTTTCTTCTGTGTTCCAAACCCCTCACCCTTGCAAGAGTTATTAAAAATACTTGCTTTGGCAAAAAAACCCAACAACTGTTCTTTTTCATCAGACAAAACCCAATAGATCTCTCTGCTTCTGCTCAGTGGCAGGTGATTAAAACACATCTATAAGCTCCTCAGTGGAACTAGCAATGCAAGCAACTTCAGAAGTTGGAGTTCTCAGAGCCAATATGCAGTGTCCCTACACAACAGCACTCAAACGTAAAATGGCTGTGCCTGAACTAGGGCATCATCAGTACAAGCAGCTAATGGTACAACATTGCTTGTTATTTCTCAAGTCACAATATGTCACCTAGCCATAGAAGTATATGAAATTCTGTGTCATTTTCAGGAACAGGAAACAGAATTTCTATGGGCTCAAAGGTAATAACAGCATAGTGACAGATGAAAATCAAGATCAGAAGTGAACTGGGTGCCACAGATGGTAAGAAATACATCTCTCAAAAAGTAATGCTAAATGGAAAATTCAAAAGCAAATTTTTTTTTTTTTTTTTTTTTTGTGGCAAAGTGAGAAGGTTTCTAACCAACGCCTATTTTTCATTTAGGCAAAGGCATTTTTCAGTGCAAAAACATGTAGACTAAACCTAATAAAACAAGAAAGAAGTTCAAGCTGCTGTCGTCTTTAGCTAGGAGCAAGTAGGCAGTGCAAAAGCAACTGCAAGCAGCAAGTGAGAGCTCAAAAAGTTCACAAATCTTGTTTGAGTGAGCTGAAGCAGCCTGCAAGATGAGTCAGCTGGCAGCTGAGGCAATTAGAGTAGCAGAGCAAGGGGAAATGAAAAGGAACAGAGAATGAAGAAACAACATTCCCACTGGAAAATTATTTCAGCAAGTGACAGAAACAAAGCTACCAAAAGTCAGCAGGTCTGCGCTGAACCACCAGACAGTTACTAAAGAGAAGTTGTTGGGATACTGTATACCTTTTCTAAATGTTCCCTCTGCAACAACTGCTGGAACCTGAAATCGGACTCATAGTGTCTTATGTTTTCTAAATACTATTAGTCATCCTAATGAGATTTGCTGTTTTGCAAGACATCTACAGCAGAAGCAGCTTGGCCACACACGAAAGAGGACACTGCCTCACCTGTTATTCATTTATATTGAAAGAAACTGTTAACACCTTGACCACATTAACGCAGTAATGCTCCTGCAGACGGAAGTAGCTACTGACTATGTGTAACACGATAGGGACACAAAGGGGGCCCAACTTCAAGATGATGGAACTTCAACCCTTGGTTAAAACAACCCAAGCAAACAAACAAACAAAAAATCCCACCACAAATGTTCTCTAGGGAGCATGATGTGGGGGATAATTCTGCTTTCAAAACTTAGGCCAAATATGCTCAATTATAGCCATATACAAGAGGCTCATTGTTACACCAAGAGGCAGAGGTCACATTATAGCAAGTACTGCACAAACACATAGTACCACAAATGGTTCCTGCAGTAAGGAGTACAAGAAGACTAAGGTGGGGGAAAATAAACATAGACCTGGGCTGACTGTGTTTTCTAAAGAGCATTTCTGGACACAAACTGAGTTTTTAAGAGCACCCTTTCTCTCAAGATTGGAGACTGGGATACATCATGGCAAACTTTGTCTGACTGAGAAGAGCAAGAGCTCCCAACTGCAAAGACATTTCAGTGTTCATTTCTGGCTATGAAGTCTTAGGAGTTTTGCTTGTCCAAAATACAGCTTTTTTTCTGGATGTGAAAGACTGACTTCTAACCAAATTTTAGTAATTTTTTCCACTTTACAGGTTTGGCACTTTGAGCAGCTTGAACATACATGCTTCAACTAAACAAATTGATATATTCTCAGTGAAAAAGAAGCCCAGCAAAACATCCACAAGTCATTTTTCAGCTCTTTCAGACTTAGCTTGTCTAACATACCAGTTCTGAGATAATAATTACATTGTTTTCCTGTTCTTAAGTCTCATTTTGTTAACAACCAAATTCAGCTTCTCTGATGCCTGACAGTGTTCTCCTTATTCTGAGATCTTAATTATGTCTTTCTACATCAGCATCCCTCTGCTTACCAGTGTGCTCTGCCTTTCAGTTACACGCACTTCCAGCTGAGATGAATGAAATCAAGGAGGAACTGGATGCATGGATGGCAGGTTGTCTGCACCTTAATCATTTTTATATTAATGTAATCACACCTGCTATATGAAGCTTTTAATGAAGACGAGCAGGTAACAGTTGCAGGATATGGCCCACATACTTGTCTCAGTGTCTGCAGCTTGCTAGGAATTGCATTTCCACATAGTGAAGATGCCTACAGTTGTTTTAATGATGCCCACAATGGCTGATACAGTAGTCACACTCTGGGATGGATTCTCTGCATTTGTTCCTTTAATGAAAGCTGCCTGTGATTCAGTGATGATGAGTTGACTCATACATTTTAATTCACTCCTACCCAAGCCACATTTTGTCACAGTGGTTGCTTCACAACTGCTATGGCCAAGCGCAAAATGACAGCAATTGGCTTGGCTTCCAGCATCACCTCTCCCAGCACCACCAGCTTACCCTGTAGGACAACAGGCTTCATAGTTGGCTCTCTCACCATCTTATCTATCAGGTTCTAGAAACCACGGCAATGTGAAAAGGGGTGATAACAGTGCTCTACTAATAATAAAAAGTGATGTTTTCTAAAGGACCACTACACTTCAACTAAAACACTTGTGGCAATACCAAGGGGGACATTCTTTACCCACATGGCATCTGAGTGGTGATTTCTCTCTTGGAAGCCACCTCTGAAGCTCCTTCTTCCTGTAAACTGCAAGAGCAGCCAGACACCTATAGCAGCTGATTCAGAAATTAAATCAGATGATTTCTACGGTTTATTTGTCCTCAAGAAGACTGTCTAGCTCTCAGTATTGCTCTACTTCTGACTGTTATATGGTTTTGACCATTAAACAAGCTGAAGGCATTTCTGTGACAAGAAACCACAATTTTCAGGATAGGGAAAGAAACGTGAGCCAGACCCTACATTTGTTGCATGTCAGTGGGAACTCTGAGCAAAGCACCTAGGTAGCTTTCATCTCTTGCGGCATTATCCACTAAAGCTTTATGTAACAAGCATTACATTTATATACAAATTTAGTTACAAGGATAATTTTCTTTTACCTAGAAAATTCAGGGTAACGTAAATAAACCAGTAGAGGAAATCTCTCTTTAAAGTAAGATTGTGTATAAATTGAAACTGGCAGCTCATTTTGGTTATTTGCTACTCATACTTCATCCTTTAATCACTTTACCAGACAGTTTCATTTTTGTACACAATACCCATTTTTATGAGAGTTATTTCATTCACACCATCACTTTTACAGTTTCTTGGCTTAGACTTCTTATATCCACATCTCCTAGCAATTCCCATTGCTTAACATTTTCTGTTGCTTTTCTACACAAAAAATTGTATGAAGTCAGCCTCATCTGAGCAGTGCAAGAGAAGCCACTTACTACTAAAACAAGTTTTCTTCTCAGAGTTTTAGCTTCAGAGCTGGGGGAGACTGTAAGGCTGTCCACTGACACTATTTACAGACTGATTCACTTGGGCTCTTCTGGGCCATGGCATGAACTTATTTTTCCACATAAGACTGTTCTTAGCATGGAAGACCATGACATTTTCACCTTTAATTCTGGGGTGCTTGCTTCTATTGTACTTTCAAAACTAGACCATTTCTATCACCAGCATGGGGAACTCCTAATTTTATTTCAATGGAAGTTCCAGAAGAACATTTGCAATGTTATAACCCTGCATGAGTATTCTCGTGGCCATGTATTTGAGTTGTGCTATTCTTACTTAGCAAATAGCATGGGTGATCTTGCAACCAGCAATTAAGTGGCAACACACACACGATACAAACCTTTTCCAGGACAACCCATATGTTCCCAAAGTTCAGGGAAACCTTAATTAGCAGTTGCGATTTCAACTGCAATTTCCCTTATATTGACAGTACTATGCTTCCAGATTACACAGATGGCAACAGAACAGGAGCTTGACTATATAAAGAGGGAGGTGCATAAGCCCTTGGCAAGAACACCTCTTTGGAAGGCAAGGGTATGTGAATTAATACTAGTCAGCCCTCCCTTATTGACACCAGCATGCCACAGCAAGTTCAAATAAGGGTAAACCAGACATGGCATTTAGAGATATGTGTTGCTTCATGGAGAGTCCCACTGTAAGAATAAAGCAAAGTGCACAACTACAAAACGCATTAGCATCACTGGTACTTTACAACCTGAGAATGTTAAATAACAGTATTAGCTGCAGGCACCTTGATGAAAAGCAACAGTAAGGAGTGGTAAGAAGCAAGCAGATTAATTTTATTTTGTTTAAACTGCTACTTGTCGTAAATCTCAAAGAATGCCTGTTTCCTCTCTGCACTGTCTATGTAATAGCAGCTCCTTCAACCACATAAAACAAGTGGGCCAAATTCTTTCTGAGAACATTTAATGGAGCTTAGACTTGTCTGAAAGAGTAACATTAAGATGAATTGAACTTACAGGCTATATAAAACAGGAGTTGTTATTCCAGTCTTGAGCCACTACATCACTCAACCAAAAAACCTCTATCTTCACCAGTAATATTGGATTTACCTGGAAAAGAAGTCAAACAAAATTAGCCTGAAGCTGTGAAAGCTCCCTACTTAAAGTCTCCCTTTATTCTATACAGGCTAGGAGATTTTGTCAAACTTCTTCACGAAAGTCACTAGAACAATAAGCTTATGCCCTACAGACAGAAAGTACCTAAGATGCATCTCATGACTTCACACTTCAAGGACAACTGTAAGTGATAGGTCGTGGTCCAGAAAACCACAACATGGATTACTGCAGCAGAAACTCAAACATCTTATGTATATGGTTTCAGCAATATAAAGCAACACCAGAGTTTGAGCAGCCAGTACATCAACTTTATTTGATGAGAAAATAGAACTTAGTACTGCTTTGAGCAAACACAGGCATGACAGTTATTATTGTAGCAGATGAATAAAGGACAAAACCAGGGCAGATAGGACACTCAGCACAACTATGACTAAGGTACAAAGTAACAGAACTTTCCTGTAAGAATGACAACAGAGATAAGGAGAACTGCTGTGATGTCACCAGGGAGGAAGGAACAATAGAAAAGAGGGCTGCAATAGAAAAGATTGGACTACGAAGTTTGACAACTATCACCTTGGAAACCACATAAAAGCTTCAAGATGAGGCTATAGCAGAAAGTTTACTGCTATGCACTAAAAGACCTTTCCAGAAGATTAGTAATCCTGGGCAAAGCTTGGTTCTGGCAGACAAAACCTTAGGCTAGTCTGAAAAAGGAGAATGACCTCCTTTGGCAACTCTCCATCACAGACCTTACCAGATTCTGCAACAAATGCCAGACTTACACATCGGCTTCTTTGACATAAAAGGTGGCATACATCTACATGTTTTTTTAAATTAAACAAAATCTGTACCAAAGCAAACAAGAAACTCTCTCCTGATCATGCTTCTCCCACTTGAGTGAAAACAACCAACCCATGACAGTCACGTTACGTAGTGCCACTGCTTGGAAACATTCAAGATAACTACTGCAGTCACCAGGCCATGTAGAGAGCAGACATATTTAAGCAAAATGATATAGATGCTGGTAATAACCTAGCTGCATTAGTATGAATTGTAAATTCATACTGTAAATTCAGTGTAAGTAGTGTGCCCTACTGAAGAATGGTGATTACAGCATAAGATTTTACATGGTGCAAAAAACTGACACAGAGCAGAAACACTACGTCTTGGTATTTATGTAACAGCACAATACAGACTGTCCAGTTTTTTAATTATCTTTGGGTTGTTCTATATAAAGGAACAGCAAACTTACATAAAAACCCCCTGGTTAAATGATAATGCTCCCAAAACTCTCTGTTGCCTTTACCCTTTAAATTTTCCAGACTGCACTGGCAGCAGAACTTCCAGATCAGTGTTCGAGAAGCTTCCCTCCCCTGTGGTCTTGTGATTTGAGATGCACACAGCACAGAGCACTTTTGAAGTGAGTCTTTAATATTTTAAGAGAGAATTCTTTATTCACAGAATGTGCAACAACTCATTCGAGCTATATGCAAAAATAAACCCTGAAATTCTAATCATGAAGATACAGCGCAAAAAAAAAAAAAGGCAGCACAGCAGTGTTCCAAGAGAATACACAATTCACAAGTTTAAAATTCAAGCACTCCCTATGCCTGGAGCTCTCTTAAAATATTAACAATCAAATCTCTTCGGTAAGTGTATGGGGTATACTTTATTCTGAACCAGTGCCTTGGGAACAGGTTACCGCTCGGGGCATAAATTTTCATCCCTTGTTTGCCCATCAGACCACGAAAGATCCTGTTGCGGGACAGGATTTTATCATAGAATTCAACCCCACCTCTGGCGTAGTCTTTAGAAACAGTAGCTGCCTTTCTATCAGCCTTGCAGTCTAGGTGATAGGTCACAGCGTCGTAAGAAACGTAATAGCACATCAGTCCAGCAGCGGCAGTTACGAGGTTACAGATGCCACGAAGTATCACGGGGCCAGAAGACAAACCCAGAAGTAGCTTTATACCTCTCCCACAGAAAAATGTGCCAGCTAAGCAAGTTGGAGCCACGGCTGCACTTGCTAAAGGGCTGCTGTTCTGCAAATACATAACTTCTCTGGCAAGGGCAAACTTCTGAGCTTCAAGAGAAAACGTCAGAGCTTCCTTCAAAGCAACTCCTTCGCTGCTCTCCCAGTCTACTTCCTTGCCACTGATCACAACAACATGGTTGACTATTCCATTTTTATCCTCAGCTGTGCTCTCAAAGTTAGGGGGGATGCCCACCAAAGAGCCTGCAGGGAACCAGGGGATTCCAGCACTCACAGGGTGGAAGCCAGAAGCTGCAAAGGCTCGATATGAGTCAGCAGACTTCACTCCAGTATCTTGAAGGACATCCTGAAAGACACCACAGAGCCTCTGTGAAAGCTCAGCTGGCTGCCCCTCTGACCAGCACTCATGCAACAGTTTGAACGTCTGATCAGGAAACACATGATAGGAAAGGTTAGCACCAAACAGTCCCATGCAAGAAACAGCCAACAAAGTGATCTTGCGCTTCTTTAACCACACAGATGCCTTCTGCAGGAACTGCACTGCCATAGTCAAATCCTAACCTGTTTGTAACATAAAATCAGGAATTAAAGTGTGCATAAACGGGTCTCACCTCTGTAGCATTAAAAAAAAAAAAAGAGAGCAAAAATAATGAGAAGCAGAGCACAGTAACAGAAGAAACATTTTTTCTTTAACAAAACACAAAACACCTTTTCAGAGAAAGTGAAGCTCATTAATTTCTGAACCTTGGAACATAAGATGATTGATACGAAGAATTAATTTCTCCCACTCCTCCAGTAAATCAATTTACTGCAATAAAGACAACAATAAAGTCACCATACTTCCTCCTTCCCCAGTAATCAATACACATTCTGTATTTACCCAACATACTTGCCTAGTCCTTGCCAGCACAGTCCTACTGTTGCACTCCACTACAAAGACTACAGATATTAAAGCCAGAAAGAGCCAATAATTAATCTACACTAACCTTCTCTACAGTACAGTTCCAAAAATTTTAATCAGTAACATCAATACTAAATTTAGTTACTTAAGCTTGACTACAACTACCAAAAGAGGATCACATTTTGATTTGAAAATTTCAGGAGGTAGAATTTTCATTCAGTTTGTTTTAATGGATAGTCAACTCACAATTAAAAAACCCCGAAACAACCCCCCTCCTCCAAACCCCATCACAAACACACACACAGCCCCCTCCCAAAACCAGTATGTGCTTTTTCTATTTTTTTTCGGGGTTTGGTGAGTTTTGGGTTTTTGCTTGTTTTTCCAGATTTCAACTTCCAGACAGAGGCTGTAACTTACTCAGCAAAAAGCTATTTTCAGAAAGCAGCATGCTTTCAGTCGCTACTTTTAAAAATTTGTCTCTGAAATAATTTCTGTGATAAATAATATGTGCAACCCAGAGCATAAACTGGAACACAAATTGTTTCAGGGCAGACAACTAGATTGTGACTCTTTAAATAAGCAGATAAACTTAAAAACTCCCAAACCTGCCAACTTCTTCAGTTCAAGAGTCCTGCTTCCCTTGGGGAGTATCAGTTCCTTTTATGGTCCAAGCCACATGATGTGCTCTGCTCAGGAAAGCTTGCCTCTCTTAAAAAATCCCATTGGCTACAGAATTGTCCCCTGGAATAATCCTACTATACGTAGATAAAAGTGAACTAGGCACCTAAATCCAACAGACATCAGGAAAAACTGGATGTCTCTGTTTCTATTTGCATCTTGTAACGTCTGTTCTTGCAGGGCTTTAACGCATGAGCTTCAGAGAATCTTGGTGCAGCTGTTGAAGACATTAGTATTTCCAGCTGTCCTGACAGGAAGCTGAGGTGGCAGAAGAAAACCATGCTTTGATAAAACAACCAATGTCTTAGTGTAGAGCACTATCAAAGGTGGGTTTCAGCTATGCTGCTGGGCTTTGTACACAGCAGCTGAAACACAGACATATGTTGTCTTCTTCCACTCATGCTGAACAAGAACATCCCGCAGAGGCATAGAGTGGACAACTGGGGGGTGCAACATCATAAAACAGCACTGCATGACATGCCAGGATACACCAGCCATGATCAACAGCAAATGAGTATTAACCACAGGGAAACAAAAAGGGATTAAATTAAAGGCAGCGTTTTAATGGTATGTTATTACTTGTCCTTCCTGTGAAACGAAGCTCTTTCATACAAATTCACCAGGGGAAGAATAATCTTGTTTAATGTTTATACTGCACTGCACACATACTGAGTGCTTAATAAAAACAATGATGCATGTAAGTATACAATACAATAATTTAATATGTATTTCTAAGTGTAATAAGTGGTGGTATTCTTGTATTCTGCTGAAGACTGGAGGTGGTGATTTGTTTGACAAAACTGTTTAAGAAAAACATGCTAAAGAGCCAAGAGCTTGGATGAAACCCAATTATGGGAGAAAATTTCCTTAATAATAGAGCTAAAAACCAGAAAATGGTAATAGCAAGCCCAAATGCCCTCTTTGTAGTTAACAACCTCAGCAAATCTGGTAGTCTAGACCTGCTTGAAAAGGTCATGCCATTTACAGTGGGGAGGCCAGCACTTGTAAAGAGATAATTATATGTAGCCTAGCACTTGATCCACACGTGCAGGTGAGCTCATGTTAGAGAGAGCCCTCTCATTTGGGCTGCCTAACAGATCTTTTGTAGATTAGGAACACTGCAAGGAGAAAATTCAGCATTCACGTTATGCCCACACCAGCACAGGGAAGGGCAGATCATGCTGAAAACTAGTCTACACTCCCTTTTTGTATGACCAAATGGTGCTTGACAAGCCCATGGAATGCTGAGTACTTCTCCCGGTCAGGGACTTGGGATGGCAGGAAGCACACCTGAACAGGCAGGCAGCTAGCAGCTGACGGGTGAACCACAGGAAAGCTGGGCAGGAAGCACTGTTCTTATCTACACACTTCTCCTGAACAGCCAGAACAGATCCCTCGCAGCCCAGGCTATGTTCTTGACTGGATTATGCCCAAAAGTCCTGCCACACACCTAATGCAAGAATAAGCAGGAAATGCCAGGCAGTATTCATTTTCTCATGATAGTCAATACTCATGAAAGTAACATGAAAATTGCCCTCAATACCTTTTACCATTTGCGCTTTCAAATCTTCCCCGAGGGCGAGCACGCCCTCTCAGCTCCTGCAAATAATCCCACTGCTGTCCTAACTGCATATGGCATCTTTATTTTTATCCATAAACTTTGCACAATTTATGTATAACAAGGCAACCAGAAGCTACAAGCAAATTTCACAGACCATATCCTGCAAACTTAACCACTAGCTCCCATAAAGCCACGTTTATAAGGTGGTCTCCCCCAAATGCTGAAATATTATTTGCTTGTGGTGTTACGGGTACTTGCTGTCACTTCAGTCTGGGAATTTTAATGGCTAACGTTTAAAACGAGTAAATTTAAGCATTCGAATAAATTTATTTTCTAACGGCATACAGATGAGGCGAAAGGAAAAGCCCAATTTACAACATTATTAGTCAGGAAGCAGGGTGAGGGCCGGACCAGCTTCCAGGCCTCAGGATTTCAAGGTTCACTTAGCAAATATAAGCGGGGGTGTGGGGGTGGTTTACGCGACTCTCACACTGTCCCCGGGACCAGGCCGCGGGGTAGGCGTTCCCTGTCCTTCCCTTCCCCCTTCGCCTCTCCATGCTGGGGGCGCAGAGGGCATGTGGCCCCTCGCCTCAGGCCGGCCTCTCGTCCTCCTCCTACTTCTCCCGCCGCCCCTACCTGCACCTACCGAGGCTCCCCG